>JAQIXW010001094.1:0-21662 GCA_034700685.1 Willowsia buskii
AAAAAATGAAAACTCATTAATTATAGGTTTAAACTTGTTACAACTGCATATTTCTGCATCTCTTTTCTTGTATTTTTGATGAACATTTTGCATTGAACTAAATAAGGTTGAATGAATGAATGTGTTTTTTTCTTCATGCTGTTGTATGTACATGTCATCACCGCCAACGTCTTGAAACTTGTGTGGTTTATGTTACTACTTGCTTTATTCTATTTTTACGCAATTACGTTTTCATAATGCCGTATAAGTAGCATCTTGTGTATTATATTTACTATAATGTTATTTTTTTGTTTCAGCAAACGCAACAGTAATCCCAACCGGAGGATCTCAATCTCACTTTCCAAAATCTGACAGTTAGTTCTTTCCAACTTCTGTTCGCCTATCAGTTACCTATTTGTATCGGTGACAACTTTCTCTCTGTGCCAATTTCAGCGATTATTCTCGTTAAAGAAAAAAGAACTCGGCGTTTTGTCAAATGTGATGAAAACCAAGTGATTTTGTTTAAAAATAAATAGAAAACGAATTACAAATTGGTGTACTGTTGCTGGTTCTCCACTTTGTGATCTCTAGTCAGCTACATTTTAACAAGAGAATTATTAGGGTTTTGTCATTTAACTTTTTTTCCTTTCCTACTTCTAATTATCGTGCTTCTCAAATTAAAAAGAACTCGAAATCTTCCACATTACGTCAATTTTATTACAAATCTTTATACATTTAGCTTCAACAACTACCTGTTTCCAAGAAAAAATAGTCTTAAAATCCTTTCTAAAATAAAAGTAAAAGTAAACGCAGAATTTAGGCTTGTCTATTAGAATTCGCAAACCAAATTGTAAATACCTTCGTTAAGAAATTTTTTTATCGAGAAGGAATATTTTTCAAAATCATTCACCATTGAGGACAAAATATTGAGAGTGGACGAGGTATTGTGTGAAAAAATGGGATCTAATCGGAACGTTCCTACAGATAAGGTAATATGACTGTTTTATTCTTTATGGCTATTTACACATCTCAATGCCTGCTCATGTTTTCCAAAATAAGGAATGTAATATGCCCAGCATAATCGCCTGTCCACAGATAAAGATTTCTTCTATTTATGTCAAATGAGAAGCAATGTTGAAGGCCATACAATGCATATTAAAGTTTGAACGATATTAAGAAAAACAAGGGTAAAAAATTGGAACAACAGTTCCGGTGCTCTCTTTGATATTGTTGGAATATTGATAAATTTAATATATTATTTATGCTTTATTTCTTTATTGTGAAACATACGAGACCCACCCATAATATAAAATGAGCTTTAAAAGTTGTTCTTGCATCGATACAGAGTTTCGTCGTGCCGTACATGAAAGCACCGCAGCGTAGCAAATGAAGGACAACTCGGCATTACATGACATTGTTCAAACTTTCATTGGAATATTCCACGTGTGGTTTGAGCTCCCCTCTACTAGCTTACTATTAATTATACTATAAACCACCAAACCATCTATTTCCCAACTAGTCAAAAAAAAGTTTCTTCAGTATCATGTCCTGTTTTTATCAGTTCAAATAGGTTGACCATTCCTAACCCAATATGTGTAATTACATATATAATGCATAGTAAATGACCCACCAAAATGATCCACTTAAAAAATAATTAATCTACTAAAGAAACAATAATTATCACATCAAAATTCTTCAACTGACATTTTCCCTTCTTTCTCACACTCCTTATCCTTATCGCTGTCGGACACTCAACTGTACTACTGTCCAGAGCATGTTTGTTTTTCTCAGGGAACATTTTCAAAATGTGTAAATGTTTCGCATTCAAACATAATGCCCATTTTCAATCTTCCAAGTGAAATATGAGAGTTGCTATTAAAGTGTCTATGTAGACAGTGAAGTAGATAAAAACAGAGACAAAAGATAAACTTGCATCATGAGAAGCAGCACGAAAGACGCAAATCAAAAGAGTAACTTGGTCTATTTCAACTTCTGGACATTTCTCGAACAAAGTTTGCTTGAAATATTTTTTCTTCTTCTAAAACATAGACACGTACAACACGCATTAATCATCATCGACATAATTATTTTTTTACTCATGATTAGCATACAAGTGTAATAAAAGCAATGTAGAAATTATGACATAACCCCAGAGTTATTATAAATGCACACAAAGGATGACTTGAATAGTAAGTAGTGCATAGTGGGTGGAAGGAAATGTAGACATAAAAAATTGATCATCATTTTTAACTTTAATTTTTTTATGATGCTATTTTCTCTGATATTCTTCTTATTCCTTCGTTTTATTATATGACTGTCATGAACTTCATGTTGAACTCTGGTTTATGTCTTATCAGAATTCCTTACAGGAAGTTGTTTTTTTGATGCACAAAATAACTCATATTTAGTTTAATTATTACAAATCGTCATTACAGCAACTCATCTTGCGAATAAAAATGTAATGCAACTTTGTTTAAAAAATGTTTTTGTACAACTACCGCCACCGCTCCCTTTTCTTGGATAATGTCGAATGCACGAACATTATCACTACGATGATGATGATGGCATCATCCTCCTCATCATGAATGATGATGTTGTGCTGATGTTCTTTAAAAAAAATTAAATTGCCCTGTCCTCGTGCACTGCTGCTTCTCGCCTTCATCTCATCATATAAATTTGTTAATTTTATGCAGCTGTCGTTGCGAAAAAAAATATTAAGATAGGTATACATTTTTTACGAGGAGATGATGACATTATATATATTAACGTTTTTAATGTACTTAAATGAATGAAACGGATGAGAATTATGTGTGACACATATATATTTTCGCTTTTGATAAAAGAGGAATGAAAATAAGTACAGATTCAGAACCTAAACAGCCGGATACACACTTGGAAACTGCATTGAAATTGAAATGATAAAAGTTGGAGTTTGTCAGAGAGGCCAGGCCACGCCAAATTCAATGCACACTACATTTTCATTTTTTTTTCTGAAAGGAAGCAGCAAATCAGTGATTGTATTCGTTTGAAATAAATAAATACACGATTTACCAAGCAATTTCATCACGTTATGCATGCACATGTCGACTGAATTGTTGTTATGGTTGGATTTTAAATTCAAAGTATGATTGGAGATACAGGTGACACGACGCGGTGGAGCCATAGGCAGCTTTTCGATTTGAATAGAAAATTTAATAAGATTAGTGTACATGATGTATGTTTGGGAAATAACTTTTTTTATCAGCACCTTTGTAGATCCTGATTTTTGATGAAAGAAATGTCACATCGAAAAAAAATTAAAAAGTGGCAGCGGTGGTGAGAGTAACCCAGTTTTTTAATAATGATGGGTGTCTTCATCTCTGCAAGCTTTGCTTATCTCTGTCCATTTTCCGGTATTAAGTTTTAAGATAGCAAAAAAAGTGTGAAAGAGGAGGCAAGTAAAGTTTGCAAAACAAACTGTTAGAACTTGATTTAAATAGTGGCTACCAGTGTTGCAGTTTCAAACTCCATTTTCATGATGACTAGGATGAGTTTGTCACCATTTGTTAATTGTTGTTTGGTTTGCATCTTCCCTGCAAATGTGCTGCCATCACTAATTTTGAATTTCCATTTGTGCAACTACATTTCTGTTATTATTCTTATCATTCTCATCATAGAGAGTGTCATTCATGAATATAAAGTACTACAAAATTGCGAGCAGACAATACAAACTGCATAAAATATCAATCTGAACAAGCCTTTTTTCGGCCAAAAATCTTACTCAAATTGCCAAAGTAGTACATTACATTAGTAAATGTTTGCTGCAATTATTATTCAGAATAGAAGGCATGACACATTGTCATCTTCAACCTGATAAGGCACCCATTTGCTTTTGGTTTCAAGAATGATTTGATGGTAAAAAAATGTAAAGATAACATTTGCAGAAGTACTGCAAAATGCACAGTAGCACATGCTTCAGTTACACATATGCTTATGCTATTATGCTTTAGATGAGGATGACGCCGAATTTTTTGGTAGAAGTGAGGAGGAGGAGGAGACGTGAAGGCAATGACAAAAATGCATACTACTGAGGTATCATACTGAATAGATAGGTATATCAACATTTAAATACACTTTAGATGGAAAAGGACACATTAAAAGAAAAAAAACGCCAGAGTAAACGGACTGTTGATTTGCCGTGGTGGATGTAAAGAGAAGGCATTTAGAATCGCACACAACCTTGCTAAAGTTTGCATACTATTTTTTAGGTGGAACAAACCAAGAAAACTTTTTTTTATATTAAAAAACAAGTAGGAATGGTAAAATGGAAGCATCATCATAACAAGCAGCACAGTCTCCTCTCTAGCAATAGATCCGTATCAACATTCATTTCAACCACTCAGCCTGGCTTTTCAGCATTTCAGCGTTTCTTTCGTTTTATAAAATACAACGAGAGTTGTCTCCGTGTTTTTTAAAAAGTACAAGCTGCTAGATTAAGTTCACTGTTGTTAATGCATATTCATGGTATGATGATGATGGGATGGGAACCCCTTGCCAAAAAATTAAAGCGGACTTGATTACATTTACATTAGTACAACAAACTACTACATCAACCAACCGTATGTATCATCTGGGCACGTATTGTATAGGTGCATACTGCATAACTTTTAAAAAGCATGAATTCTATGTGACATGCGACAATATTATTGCTTTGCCATGTGAGATGAGATAGCGGATATTACTAGCAATATGACTCTGTCTACCATGCAGATATTTTAGCTATGAATCTACACACAAGCTCTACATTATTTCTGTAGGGAGCAACGTACAACATGCAATCCTCAGAGGAATCTTTTTTTTTAAATAAAAAGATCGAGAAAAAAAAACACACGAGGAGGTTGAAAACAAGATGAGGATCATCGTCAGGATCATGAAACTTAATATAGCTTACATATGAGTCAATTATGTTACGTGCCAAAACAAAAGGGTAAAAGACCAAACATTTCATCTTTTTTTATTTTCAGGCTTAGAGAATTCAACCACTTATCTAATACAATGGGAAATGCTACACGAGCAAAAAAATATCATAATTCATCGTCATAAATACTACTACTCCTGTAGCGTCGACATGAACCTAACGTATTCAATCTGAATAACAAATATAATTGTGGTAATTATTATATTCAGTAGTAGTAAGCACTATTTATTTCCTACGAAATGTAAAGTTGTGCTGGTCTTGCACTCTGACTCTGAATTTTTGTCGTTTCGCTGTTGTTCTATGTCAGTAACAAAGAACCTTGACGGTATTTCCTTCCTTCTTGCTCACTTCTATCATTATACTGCCTATTCAACATAACAAGTTACAATTTTTTTGGTCGTTGCCATTATTATTTTCGCATTACTACCGCAAAAAAATGCAGAATGTCGTTTACCAAAACTTTGTATGTATTTCTGTATGTATGATTCTAGACCAACTGCTTTGTTTTGTCAAATCTCAATAATGGTTTGAAATGCTTTTTTTAAATCTCTCTGCAAAACTTGACTCTCTGTGTGTGGATTGTGGAATGGGCTGTTTTGGTCTAATCTCGTGTAATTTTTTTCTTGTTTATCGTCATCATCATCGTCGTCATGCTGCATGACTTGGGTCTTGAGTCTCATTTACTGCTTGCTATTTAAACAAGAGGAAAATGGAGAGATATATTTTTTACAATCTTCCCACAATAATAATCTGTCTTATCATCAGTCACAACACAACAAGCATAACGACAGCAAAAAAAAAGAAAGAAAATACCTACAACTTATATAAGAAAAAAAACACGAGAATTATTTATTGCTGTTACTAATATTATTATTATTATGTTTAATAAAATCCACCGCACACTCGCTCGCACACATTCACAAAAAAATCCGTTTTTCTGCGACTGTGAGCACCAAAGTAGGTACACATACAAACTTCATATTTTACATGGTTTAACAAAAAAAGAAATTATCATTATTATAATCATTATTATTACGATTACGCTATCCTATTACATATTACATTATTATTATATTTAGGATGATTATTTTAATGATATCCATTATGGCATTTTTGCGATGATTATCGTTATTACTACCAGACCACTTTAGTTTTGTATGTATGGGGTTTTTTACTAAATAAAAATAAACTGATTCCTTTTTGTTATCAAGCAGCTAGCTGAAAACTGAAATCGTTTAAGTCCAAATAGAGTGTTTTTATCTTAAAGATGAATATTGTTTGAATTGACGACAAATTTTTGGTTTTAGATTTTCATTGTTTTTCGCTGAAATATTTGGTAAAAGTCATGCACATTAGTTTATATCCTTTTTTGAAATGGTTTGTTTAAGTGATGTAGAGAAATGGAGAGAGAGAGAGGTGTAAAATCTATATGTGCTTTAAGATTTGAGTTAATTTTTCTATGAAACTGACAACGATGTTGATGATGATGATAAATGTGTTGTGGTGGTTGCTATTGTAATCATAATCAAAAGAATGAAACCTTTCATAGAAATGAAACCACTATCAGCCAAGCACCATTCCACTATTTTCAATTTTCATGTATGTTTTTTTCTGTCTATATTTTTGCGTCAGATGTACACCAAGTATTTAGCTATTTTATGTACAGATCTTCGTATTTTGCGACGCTACATTACAGAATTACACAACAGCAAAGAACAACTGAAGCAAAGAAGGATTTTGAAAAGAAAATGTTTCAAAAAGATAATTGACTTAAAAATAGAGTTGAAACTGTGTGAGCGAACGGGTGAATGGTCCACTACTCAAGGTGCAATGCTAAGAATTGTAAATATTAAATGAAGAAAAGAGACTGACAGGAGGGGTGACTTGCAGAAAAATACATTAAGTATCTATTATGTCATTATTATCGTTCTCAGTCTCAGAACACTAAAGCAAGTATTATTATACATGGTCAGTTGAGTCGTTGAATGACCGATAATAATAAGACGACGAAAAAAGTAAGACGGATAAAATCATGAGTTACAACACTCCCACTAATGGAATGAAATGGATGGAAATAATGCATTTAAAAAACTTGGTGATGTAATGGCTCGAGACATGCAAAGAATTTTGTTAAAGTTTTGAAAGTCAGACTTTAGGATATGAGCTTAATTTATAATTTAACGCTGAATGTTTATTTCCTGTGACTAATGCATGCTAATTATAGAATTCTCGCAGAATGGCGTTGATAATAGTCATTTGGTGACAATTGTGTGGAAACAGCATTGAAATCTAAGCTAAAAGCTCATTGCAAACTTCAATTATGTATGGGTAATGGAATAATTATGTGAAACATGCTCCACATATTTTTATTGCATTTAGGTGACAATGTCAACCAACATGATATGATAGTAGTAGATTCGGCAGCGGGATCAAAGTCAGTTCGTCTGGTCAGGGTTGGCTGTCGCACAGCAGATTACTAAAATGTGAGGGTGAGGTCGACATTAGACAGAAGTGATTTGTAATAATCATGATAAAACTATGATAGTTATCGAACTCTAATGTGTATAAATTAATTTTAAAAGACAGCAATAATTTTTATTTCCACATTGATAAAATCTGTTGATATTTATGTTTTGGACCACCTCTTTTCATTTTGCAAAAGTTTCATACGAGTCATATGGCTAATATATTTATGCTTGCCTTGCCCATTTTGAAGTTCGCTTAATGAACGAGGTTAAAATCTTGATTTAAATTGGCAAAATTGACAAAGTCAGCTATCCACTGAGAAATGCAATCAGTGATGATTCGTATTGATTTGATGCCCAATGCCACCAAGCTCAAAGATATTTTTTGTAATAATAAATTATACCTACATTCTTCTAAATAATTTTCTCAATAACATACAATAAGTTTCTTCTTCAGTTTATTTACACGTTAAAAACTAAAACCTAGATTTAAAATCGCTTCAAGTAAAACAATGGAACTTATACATTTTAGCTAACGTAAGCATATTTTTTTCGGTCGGTGTGTGAATTTTTACATGATTATGTGAAATGTAATATCCTTCAGGCAAAAGTCAGCAGTAAAAATAATACTGGCTTACACGGTTTACTTTTTTGAATTCCCTTTTTACTTCGGTCTCATCAAATCAAGTGGCTTAAGGAAATATTAAAGTAAGTAGTTATAGGAAGGAGGACGAACTCATTTATAATTTTCTTCACAAAAAAAGAAGAAATATAAAATCTTCTTGTGTACAGCAAAGAAAAAAATGCGGAGACAGGAGATTTAGGTGAGTTTTTACTGAGAAGAGTCAATATCTCTCTACCTGACAACCCCACCACCAACACGGCAGGTGGTACTGTAGTGGATTTGGATTTAAAGCCTTCCACTATCATAATAATTGTAAAATATGTGTATAGTCAACAAATGGAGGCTCTCTCTGTATACGTGAAACAATGCACCATTATTATTGTTGTGCTCCGAGAGAGAGAGAGAGAGTCTCCATTGCACTGCATTCCATTTTAATGGAGAGTGTGGGAGAAGTTCACGGAAATTCCTATGTCATCATGCTCATCATGTAATCTGCTGCCGAGAAGTATTCTCTTTCTTCCGAACCGAGTCAGTAGAGTACACTTTTTATTTATCAGATCACCCATCTCTCTCTTCTCTTCTCTCTCACTATTTGTGGGTCTGAGATATCATGATGATGAAGAGTGCGTGTCTTGATTTCATTATCTCGGCTCTGCCTCTATTTTTAAGCATTTTCGACTGAATGGGAGAAAAAGAATTTAGTACGTTTTTGGAACTGTTGTTTTTTTACTTCTTGTCTTCCTCATCACGATCATAAACAGTGTATATGCTTTACCAGAAAAAAAAGGTTTACTGGGTTACTGTTCTCTTTGATGAAGCTAATGATGATGTTGAAGCATCTGAGATAAAAGTATTTTATTGCCATGTTTTGAGCTGAAAGCCAAGAAAAAATGTAAACCATGTATAAAATGATGGTGCAAGGAACAATGTAGAGAGAAGCGTATTAAGTTTTTATATATATTTTTGTTGGCCTCAAGCTGAAGGAGTGTTTTGAAAAAAGTATTTACAATTTCGGGGAGTCTAAGTAGTGCCACCCTTGTTGCTGCAGATAATATTATGGATGATGGATGAAAATTAGGTGGTACAGTGCAGCAGTAGAATTGGAAGCAGTGAATGCCTGGAGGTCAATGGGTTTTTTGGACAGCAGGACATCTCAAAATGAACATCTTGATTTAACTCTTAAAATAAAATAATCACTCGGTCATTTATGCAACATGTACCGTTGCTTTCTTCCTATTGTGAAGAGCACAACGAACCATGATGATATTCTTGTTGAGTTGGTTGCCAATGGTGACACTGTGACGGTGACTGTATGAGACCAAAGGAAAAATCGGATTTGAAAGTTTTAAAACATCACGACACGTCCGCATAATTTTCTTCAGTAGATAGATTCTCTCAAAACTCAAAAGAATCCTCTAGGAACCAGTCCACCGCAAAATAAAAATCTTCTTCTTGGCTGTGTTCCTTTCAAAATCTTCTTTGTCTGAAAATTGTGAGCTTCCTTGCTTATCACTTCTTTAGTTTCTTTCTTTTGGCACAGTCCCCTTGAAAATAAAAAAGCATCGCATCATCCTCATCAAGCATTGTACGAAACTCACACAAAATACAGCAGATTCTCAGTATTCCTTTTCTTCTTTCTTTTCGATTTAGAAAGAGATAAAACGGTTTACTGGCCTTTGTGATTAGCTGTGATTACGTCGCACATTTTTATTTTTTTCAACATCGTCATCTCATCATGTCGAATTTATTTTCATCGTTTTGCTTTTTTCATTCGTTTAAACATGCAAATGCAACTGCAGTCTGCCTGCACTCATGTCACATAGACAAACACCGCATCATCATATATCATCAAAATCATCTGCCCATTCCGCAATTGAAAATTCACATCGTCAACGTGATCATCATCAGCTCATTTCAAATTTTAGAGAGTTTTTTTTCGTCATTTTTACACACAAAAAAGAAATGTTAGGCTTTTTTTGCACATTTGCGGTTGCCCATATGCCCATATGTTTTCCTTGATGATTATGACAAGTCATTGTTTCATTGTGATATTATGGCATGTCTGCTTACCTGCTTACTTTTATACAAGTAGTTTTATTCTTTCCTCTTAAGCATTAATGTTCCTCAGGCAGCGGAAGAGTGACCGCAGTGCAAGCATGTTATATTCAGTAGCTCTTGCTAATGCTTTTTTTTACCTGTACTTTACCTTTCGTGTAGAAAACCATATAGTAAAAAAATGAATCTACCTTTACCTGTCTTCTTACGAGGATGACGACAACGACGAAACGTGCTTGTCAATATTGTAAAAAAAGCATGCTCCCAGAGAGTTGAGTACTTGTTCTTTCTGAAAACTGAACAACACCGATAGCTACTGCTGAAAAAAAACCTCTCTCTTTTCCTAGCCATTTGACTTGGTGGTATGGTCGGTTGGTGGTGGTGGGTAGGTAGCTATGAACCATAAAAATGACGGTCAATAACATGGCGAGCAGTTTTGCTGAAGTTTTTGTAGCAAAAAAAAGGAGAAGGAAAAATGAAGGGAAAATAACTTCTATGAAAAGTATATAGGTAGTCTAGTAGACTGCATTAAATATTATGGTATGTTTGACATTATAGAAACTATAATGATGCAAGTAGCAAGTACGCAGATTATATGCATGTATGGAGTGCTTTGGATAAAAATGTTCTTAAGAACCACTCTCTTCACTTGTGTTACAGTTTGGAACGATCAGTAGTAGTAACGTGAAAATAACGGGAAAAGTTTTGTTAGACTTTGTTGGACTTTGGGTTGAGTTAGTGGGAAGAGATGTTGGTGGAGGGATATGTTGAGTGGGTAGAGAGTGGCTACAATCACTTGAAAGCTCACGTACTACTACAATTACAATTACAACTGCTAACTCATTTGGTGATGATGCTATTCAAATGCATGTTTATTTGTAGGTACGTAGATTAGAAGATTACCAGAAGAAAATTGCATGATCATCTTATCAATCATCGAGCATAATTGTGCATTCATTGAGAGAAAATGAATATCGACCAGTTATAGTGGCAGTAAAATAATGGTATTCATTGATAAGGTAATGCTATGTGTTAGTGAAATGATGATAAAGATAAGGCATATTCATGATTATGATGATAAGAGTAAGGGTACTGGGTATTATTATGACATGCAATGTAATGGCAAGTATGGTATGTAGTAAAAATGAGTGCATAAGTAACAATGCATAATGTGTAGTATGTGTAGAGCTATCAACTGAATTTAAAAGAAAAAAATAGAACATTCTCTGGTTTTATTGAGAAAAGACAAGACAGAGGGGAAAATGAAATGAAGAATTGATTGCCAATAAAAATCAACCTGCTGCTGTGTTCTTTTATTGTTGTCTACAATTCTGTACAAATATAATAGTATAAACTATGTAGCTTTGTAAAGCATTGGATAATGCTGATTACCTCTGGTATTAAAGAAAAATATAAGTTTCTTTGTGGCATTCATCGGTTCCATTTCAAGTTGCTACTCGCAATTGCAACGAAATGACTGTGTAAGTTGGGTAGTTAAGGGCTCATCATATTTCCCAAGAACCCTTCATTTTTTTTTCTGGCTGAGACCAAAGTATAAAAATAGCCACCATGGTGATGATGATGTAACTTGTGTGCAGTAAAAACTAATCGTTTTTCTTTCCTTCAGAATTTATTTTTATGGTGCATAATGGTAATATCAGCTTTTAGTTGTTAATGATGGGGCGGCGGCCAACTGCCAAGAAATCGAATTGGTTGCATGCATGCAGGCAGTTTTACTGCTGCACACTATGAGCTGCTGTTTTAGTGGGCTACTGCAATAAACTGCAAGTATTGGTGATGTTGATGGTGGTAAAGACGATAATGGTGCGTTATGAATGTAATGCATGTACGCGTATTTTGGCCAACTCTCAGGAAAACTGCAGCAATAATATTTTTTGCACTTTTTTCCTCCTTTTCACATATTAATAGTAAGACTGCACTCTTTTCAGGAAATGATGACATGAGTGACGCCGAGTGAAAAACCGGGTTTCGCAATTTTCAGTTTATGGCTCGGTCAAACTATCTTGTTGGGAAAGTGTGGTATTAGCGTGCAGCTTTATATGGCAAATTGAGTTTAATTTATGATTTAACAAAATTTTCTATTAGTTTTTTTTTCATATACATGTCTGCAATATTCTTCGTTCGCTTACCTTGGTAAGAATTTTAAATGCATTTATGTGCAGTACATGGGAGGAGGGCGGAACGTGAAATTACATCAATAAAAGAATTGTATGTATGAATATAAAAACGAATTTGAGAAAGGTTGCGTCGTCCTTTTTACTAGGTAGCTAATAACTACCAACTATATTTGCATAACTATTTACCTATTACAAACATATTATTCCGACTTTCTATTCCTGACTTTAAACTGCCGACAGCAATGCAGGAAAAAGTGCTTTCGGCTTTTATCATGTCGCTCCGCTCTGTTTTGTGTGTCTGTGTCAAGGCAAGAGAGCGTATATAAATTTGATATTATCATTTTTGCAATTTTCTTCTTACGTATTTATGAGATGAAGCAAGGCGAACTATAAGTAATCAAGTGAAAACAAGTGATAAGGAAAAAAAAGACGAGGAATGAAATGGCATATAGGCGGTAATATAGCTTGAAGACCAGCAGCGTCATATCATCACCGTATCAGTTGTACTGCTTTGTAATCTGTGGTCTCTGCCTGCCTGCGCACATGTGTGGAAAATATTTATGGAAGGTCGTCGTCGACCATAAAAATCTTGTTGACGAGAATCTTGTTTGTTGTGAGTTAACTAAAGAGATATTTTTATTTTATTGGGCGGCTGCATGATTGCATTAATAGAAGTAATGTGCATTTTTTAATAAGAGAATCCACCTCAGCATGAAGTTTCGAGGAAAAACGTTTCAAAAGTGGGGCGCCATTGTATATATATCCATATAGAAATAGAAACACCCACACAAACATAATTTTTCAAGTGCCTACTGTTAACAAATAGACATTTAAAGAGTTATCAAATAAATTAACGTTGAGAAGCGTGTTTTAAAACCGGAAGTAAAACAAAGGTCCTTTGAAAGACATTTCCATCCAGCTGATGATGATACGCGTCATGATGATGAATGAGAGCCGTGGTTAATTTCACAAAGATAACATACCTACCTTGTCGATTCTATTATAATTCAGAAAATATATGCTGAGCGGAATCAATAAAAGGAAAACCTGCTTTCTTAACAAGTCCATTTACCATTTTTATTCCTTCTACAGACAACCACACTGAATACAATTGAATGCGAATAGATAGAGATGATATAGGCAATCCCAGTTGGTCACGAAGTTCAATTCTTCTTCCAACTTTTTTTATTTTGCAGTCTCCACTTTCAGCACAGAGTTTACGTAATTTGCTCTGCTCATTGCATATCCACATCTATTATTATTTTTTCTGGTGAACGAGTCGTGACGTGATCAAACTATCTTATAGCGAGTCATTCTGAAAACCCAACTCCCCTGAAAAAAAAATTGCAGAGGAGAGTGCGAGAGAGAGGATTATTATAACATCGCTGGTGATATGATATGATCACATCTCATCTTTGCATCTCCAAACCAACCACCACCATTACTCCACTCTCTGCCGATGATCCTTTTGTCTATCCACTCCATATACTTCTCTACTCCGTATTTCCAAACAACTTCCAACCAACCACTGTACATACCACCAAAACAGCATTATCACAACAACATGATCATCATCCAGCCATCATGGGAAAAGGCAACCTTTATAGAATTCATCACGTTTTATTTTCGAGGATCGATGGATCGATCTCTGCTTGCCAACTTGCATCAGCAGCAATAGAGAATGGCAGTATCATCGTCCTCATCATCATTGCTTTTTTTTCTGGAATTGCCTTTTAAGCAAGAAAAAAGCTAGTCTCAGGAGTAGTGAAACCAAACTACCAAGTTTATATTACATTTTTTTCTGACTCTCTTTTCGTGCGTGAGCTGTTCGCATAAAAACAACAATGTCCTCCTCCTCCTCCCTCTTCTTTTTCTCTTCATTTTCATCGAAATATATCGGTATGATCATGAAGGGAAATAGAATGCGGTGGTATGTACGACTAATAGCGTATTATGCAATATATCTATTTCCCCTGTTTTTTTTTCAAGCAGTACAAAAGTAGAAGTTTCCAAGCATTAATTTTACTTTTATTGGACGCCATTGGCATTGGCATTGGATTGCAACTTTTGGTAGACATATTATTTCCCGTCTAGCATTTTCTTCAATGCTCCCTTCTATTCACTCTTATTTTTTTGCCTAGTGAAATTGTGAATGGTGGAAGGAACCAGAGCGGAATTTCCCTTTGGAAGAATAAGTACGATCACGAGAGGAAGAGGAAGAAGAAGATTGAGTAAACAAAGCTGTATGTGTGCTCGTTCGATTTAGAAGAAGGTTCACTCAGTATTATTTTTTTTGTTCGTTCTTTACTGATGAACAGACCCTCCCTCTTCTTCTCCAGTGCATGTGGCAGTGGTGGTCGGCGTTGTTGCAACATCAGTAGACTCGTTTAACCAGAGATTCTCATCTTCAAAGAAGAAAAAAATACTCTCTTGGGAAAATATAATTTTCTTTTCTCCTTCTGTGTATCCTTCAGTTCCTCTCTTCTCGGTTGAGAGGGATTGCAGCTAACATGGGAAGTTAGGGAGAGATGCGAAATATAAGAAGAAAAAACTTCGGTTTTGACTACTTCTATTTCTTAGTCTAGAGATTTTTTTCTGACAGAGAAACGCCTTCTCCTTCTTCTTTTTCACTAGCAACAACACCACAAGACCCGTTCCGACATGCAAAGCAGAGAGTTAAAGCTCTGCTGCTGCTGTTCCATCTTACTAGTTTATTACCTGAGCGTCTTATTAGCTTGAGCAAGAAGGAGCAACGAGAAAAGAATTGAATGCACATGGGAATATTAAAGACGAAGGAGATTTTTTAAAGAAAGAAGAAGAAGTGGAAAAAGAAAAAAATAAATAAATAAAAGGTTGAGAAGGTTGAAAGGGAAAAAAAGATATAACTGGCTTTGCTGGTTTTTCTTCTTCTTCATCATCATCTCGTATGGATTGAATTGGTTTTGCTGCTGGATGGATGGATAGACAGAAGCGGCATCCTTCATCAGTAACTTTCATGTTGATTCGTTTTTGATGCTCTAGGGCAAGGTTTCTTGTGGGGTTTGCTCGTAAAAGGTAGAAAATAATGGGATGGAGAGATAGAATGGAATGTAAGTAGAAAAAAAGCATGGGATACTTAGATGGACGACTGGATCATCATCATCATCATCATGTAAACACAAGGTTGAATTGCAGATGAGAAAAAAATGTAAGCAGTGGTGGTGGTGGTGGCGTAGCAAAAAAAATGGGTTTCTATCCTGGATTATCTTTTTTTAAAGAAATTGCCAAGGAGAAAAACAAGTGGTTTGCATGACGTTAGTTTAGTTGTATGGTAGCACTTTACTTTATTCTTCCTTCTCGTTAGTAGTCCTTCTCAAAAAGAAGTAGCATTAGCGAAGCAATCAAGTTTAAAAGGTGAGGAGAATAACAATAAAAAATAATGTGGATAGAGAGATGCCATGTGTATTTGTGGAGAAGAGGAAAAAGTAATACAGTTTTGTTGTTGGAGTCATGGCACAATGGAAGTTGCTGCTTTTAGGGAGGATGATGATGGGCTCATCACGATTTTAATGTTGAGGCTTCTCGAATACTTTCTACTCTCAAGTAGATGACGATGGTGGGATCATTTTTTAGGAAGATTAATTTTTTAAGTAGTCTCGGAAAAAACTATGTGTATAGGTTTGTCCGCAGAGGTTGAAAGGATGGGCAAATATAAAAGCTAGTGTGAAATTTAAGAATAAAAAAGGGACAAGATTGTCATGCTGTTAGTGACGTGATCTATGGAGTTGATTTTTGTGGGTGCAACTTTTACGTAAACGATGTTGTTTATGAGCATTTGTAGTTGGAATTCCCATTCTAAAAATAAATCTGAACTGGACAAGGTATGAAACTGCTACTGAAAAAAATATATAGGTTTGTCTTTGAAAACTTTTCTACCGGAAATGAGAGCAAAGCTGAAGAATGATTTTGGTAGGTCAACAACAATAAAGCCTTGTAGCTGTGTGCTCATTCATGCGAATCAGTAATGAATAAGAATGGCTGAACAATGAATAGATCTGTTTCATCTTGAAGATCATCATCGTCACGTTGTATTTCCTCCTCTGAAAAGATGCTCTTTTTTTTTTAAGAAAAAAAATAAGGATGAGTTTCTATTTCACAGAAAAATCTGTTTTTTTTGGGCCACCACCCTCACTTTTTTCATCTTGTTTCGTTGTCGTCGGCAAAGAAAGAAATCTTTTCTTTGTTTTTCTACTCGGGCGGATATGGTCATATCCTCTTTTTTCACGTCAACTGATTTTCAATTGGTTTTTTATAGAGAAGAGACTCAATAAATTGTAGAAATCTCTTTTCAAATCCAATGATCTGGTTCACTTTAGTGCAGAGTTGGTTTTCGACACAATCATTGAAACGTAATTATTATTATTATTGTGTATCCTTATCCTTTTGTCGTGACGAAAATCGTTTTTGCTTCTCAGCACTTTACCAGAAATGTAGAGTAACGGAGCTTGTCACGATAATCATTAAGAGAGAAAAAATAGCAATCTCTTTCCCAATAGTAAAGATAGGTGTTCTCTGTTATGCGTGAGATGTAATGTATTTACTGCTCATCAAGAGAAAAAAGGAGATTAAGTGGAAAGTGGGCAAACTGGAATTAAGTTCAAGACAGACACACGTCTCTTCTTCCTAATGATACTGATTAGACGAAGGTGAAAGATGATGACACCACCACCAATGCTGTTAGTTGACACACATTATCTGATTGACCGAGCCCTATTTCACGTGTTCTTCTTTCTCATATTTCTCCACTTTAACTATTTTATTCGATTAGTTGGGTTACACCAAGAGACCTAATTGGTTTTCCCATTTTCTTCTTAGCCTTAAAAAATCCATTTACTTTTAAGATGGCTGCTCTTCTTTGCTGGCTTTACTCTTGGGAGGGATTTTATGACCATTTATAGGAAAAACATGGTTTCTCCATCACACTCAGCAAGAAAAAAAGAAGAGATGTGAAGACTATGTGGTTTCTCAAAAAGAAAAATAATGTGAATTCTGATGATTGCATGGCTGCTAACATAATCATAATCATGTCTGATGAAATTTATTGACATTTGATGTTTACGATGATAGACAAATATGGGGGAAAATTAATCCCTTTTTTTTCTTCTTCAAGAATCTCCACTTGTTTGTCATCTTATTAGACGCACGTGGAATGAACGAAACATTCTATGCTTCAGTACTTCCTGGTCATCGTAGTATCAACAAAACGAGGCATTGATCTATTGGAAGACTATCCAATTCACCAAAATATTTACTGAATCACAGCAGAGTCATCATCATCACGACTCCCAAATGTGCTACTTATATTTATATTTCTGCCGATTTTGCACAGCAACAAGACATACATGTTTTACACCATTGACTATACTATTTGCTATGATAATATTCATTCAGGATGATATAGAACTTATAAAAAAAACTTGCGAATTTTTGTTTCGCTTTTCCACTGGGGATGAGCAAAAATATACGACAGAGTAAAGATGGAGTGGGGGAGAGGGAAGGAGAAAGAAAACAAACAACTGTTTTTGCGTTTGTCTTATTATTAGGGTCAGTGTACGTTGTTACGTGTACACATGCCGGTTGGTCGACCAATTTCTTTTCTAAACAAAACACACATGCCACTCTATTACGTGAGATGTTACATTTTCCTCTTTTCTCTAATAAGAAGCAAATGTGGTGGTGTGTATGATAATAAATTAGTGAGAAAAAAGCCAGATGACTTAAGCGAGAAAGAAGGAAGAGACGCAAGAACACAGTTTGCTGTTGGATGTATCATCATCATCACAGAAAGTATGCAGCATAGTTAGTTAACTATGCTCCGGGGAATCAACCTCATTAGTCAGTTGGTTCAGAGAGTAAAACAAAAGAAAAAAAATTCATTCCGCTTTTCCACTTCCTTGTTATCTTTTTTTCTCTTCTGTAGAGCAGTCAGACAGACAACAAAGATCTACAATTTTTAACTTATTTCTGCGTGTGCGAAAAAGAAACACGTTTTTCTTTTCTTTAAAAACAGAATTATTTTGGCATGTAAAAATGTCGGCTATTCTATAAAAAAACAGTCGAATCATTAGGCGTTGTCATGGCAGTTGCCGCATTGGCTCAAGAAGAGTTCTTTCATGGTCATCAAGAGATGATGAGTAGGTATTACTTTTTCATCGCAAATGACTGATTTGCGAGCAAGTTTTGGTTATGATGATACATCATGGGAGGATGATACCGTAGCCAAAAATAAAAGTTTGGTTTGTACAACATGCTTTTAGATGATCATGATAAGGAACGATGTGGTGGTGGTGTGGTCTGCATGGTATCCATAGCAAAAAGTTTTCTTGACACGAGACGAAGAAAGAGCTTGTTGCTGAGAAGCAAGTTAAATGCCTATATAGCACATACGCCTTGTGCGTGCTCTTCTTCTTTGCTGGCGTTGCGTTGCGGTAGCTGAAGTGGTGGTACACGTTACCTTGTAAAATATTATGTATATATGTATGTTAACTTACTATAGGGGAAAAACACGCAGAACGTGAAACAAAAATGAAGTAGAATTGTGTGTGTGTAAGTAAGTTTCTAAGCAGAGGAAGAAGAAGAAGGGGCGCAAAACACGGGCATGAAATGTAGGTCAAGCCAAAGCCAAAAAAGCGGCGAATAAGACGAAGACGAAGTGTAAGAAAATAAGAAAGAGATAGATAGACGACACGACTCTTCTACGACGAGCATCAAAGCTGAGGAATTACAAGGCGAAAAAAAAAATTTAAACAGCAACAGCAGCGAAAGAATATAGGCATTAACAGCAAACCGTGTCAAACGCGTCAAGGGAATATACACAGAGGGAATGTTCATCTATTGCATTGATTACTAAATACATATAACCCTTTTCTCACATACTTTTCGTTACAGTATAAAACTGAGTATTTGCAGACGGCCCAAGCTTAATCACTAATGCTGTGGCATATGAATGCCTCCAAAACGCAGGAATGCCTATCTACCCATAAGACATAATCTTCTAGGTACATATATAATCAACCTATCTGTTTTTGAAGTATGCAGGTATCTAGATAATAGGGATGCCTGGTTGTGTTTTTATATCAATATGGCATGCATGACGTGTGCTCTTGCTGGTTTTGTGTTCTCCTTTTCTTCGTTTTTAATGTGCTTTATCCTTTTATAATGGTTAATGTTGTGTGGGGTTGGAAGAAGAAATTGAAATGATGTCTCATCATCTGCAAATTCATGTAAAAAGGCCGGAGCTTAGTAATTGTTTTGTGTGGAGTAGCTTAAGCTGAGGAGTTTAATACCAAAATTACATATTTATGCGGTTTTTTTCTACCAGGGACAATTAATTTGACAAATTGTGTTGCTATGGCTATGAAATGTACAAAAATAGTTGGTTTTTTTCTTTTTTTGCCGATTTAAAGTTTTACGTATTTGCCTTCACTATCCTACACCTGAAAATAAATGACCGTAAAAAATCGAGGAGACATGAGGACACTGACTGACAATATATATTGGTGAATAGCGTCCATTGCTAATTTCGTATTACAAATTTTTGCAGAAAAAAATGCTTGGTATTTTTAAGCGCGTCTAATCAATAATATATTGGATTATGAGAAGGGTCTCTCAAAGTGGTGGTAACAATGCTCCCGCTGGTTCTACTGGAGATTAATTTAATTTTGAAGGTGAAAACTAGTCACAGCACGATGGCATCAGCTTCGGTTATATTTTTGGTGTCAATGAATTCATCCAGAGAATCTGGGGACGTATGAAGGTCACTTTTTTTTCTTCTTATTAATCAAAGAAAGAATCTGGCCGCATCCGATGTGAAAAAAAAAATATTATGAGGCCGATGATCATGAATGATTATATGATAATGACCATGTCTATTTTTTGATGAGCAAAAGGAATGTCATATGGTTGAAAAGTGAAAATGCTAAAGAATTGTATAAAAAATTAATTCATCACACCAGCTCGCTACTGCTGCTGACATTTTTATCATTTTTATAGCTTCACAGTTCACACCCTCAACAACATCACCGGAAATATGCTTTGAAAATTGTGAATCTACTTGGCAGAGGAATATGAGATGAATGTATGCGTGTTTTACAATATTCTCTCATGCGCTGTTAGTATCATAATTTTTTTCATAATAGACTTCCCTATCTCATATTATTCCATTCGAAACCTATTATCACTTGTAATAATGCTTGAAACTTGAAATGTATAATCCATGCAGGCATCATCAGACAAGTCATTTCTTTCCTCCGATGAAAAATGCACTGTAGTCATTTGTATTGAAAACTATTTTCTATGTGGTGCTGCTGGAAGCATCATGTGAAATAGATAGTTTAAAAAAAGTAAAATGGAATTCCTGCTTCGTCACGCTTACAGAAAAAAAAGAAGAAAAATGACAATGGAAGAGTATACAATAGCGAATCGTAATAATGATGATGATGCCAAAAGTTTTTTTTCTTCTTTCTCCTCTGGTTTTCCTCCTTGAATGAATGGAGGTGCCGGTGGAAATGAACTGTTTTGAAAAGGGCAACGAATCTACACACTCAATGTTCAAATTCATTGGAATGAATGGACTAGGTTGGGAGTTGAAGGCATTATCATTGTCAGAATCACCTGCAAAACTTGCCACATTTTTATTCCTACAGAGAGAGAGAGAGAGAGAGGCGTTAGCTCTCACAAAACATAACAATCAAATCAGAGTCTCTACCAAAAATAGTTTTTGGAGGGTTCAGGGTCACCACCTTTTTTTGGTTTGGCTCACAACAGTCGTTAGTAACGTTTTCATTCCCAAATCCTAACCAAACTGATTGTGAGTGAATTACACATTTTTTGTATTCTGTTCAGATTGAAGCTGAACAGCTCCTGTTTTTTTTGCTCTGGATCTATCAGAATACGTAATAGGAAAAATGAGTGAACGCAAAGCAAGTTACGTCATCAAATAGAACAACTCGTTTTGTTTTGGTATGTTGCCGGAGATAATGAGAAATTGTTTTTGGCTAGGGAAGGGAAAAAAGCTGGAATTGGAATAGCTCTATAAATATATTTAGTTATTTGTTGTTAGAACCATATATATTATTACATTTTTTGCACTCCTGCCGCCATAGGCGATATTGATTCGTCTTGTGCAACTCCAATTTACTTTTTTTTTGTCCTTGTACTTGTCCTGCTGCTTATTACAGCTCGTCAGCGTGTGAATGCACATGGTATGGCGGTGACAAGATTGCAATAAATGTGTCATAAACCTGTCGCCAAATATATGGCACAAGTGAGAATACCATGTTGAAAACTACTTAGCTTCTACAATACTTTTATACTTGCTTAATATGTACCTATGTATGTATTCAACACTAAGAAAATGAATCTATGTACTTCTGTGCAACGCAATGTCATGATTCTCTTCTTGT
>JAQIXW010001095.1:0-21659 GCA_034700685.1 Willowsia buskii
TCATAATAGAAAATAACCTATTGTCTAATTTTTAAGTTTAAGCAAATCCATTTTTAAGAAGTATTATTTCTGATTTTAAAAATTTGTTTTATCTGGTTATATTATTTACAGTGTCTCTGTGTAGCTAATGAACTATAGAGCATATTATTATGACGAGTTTAAAAGGAATTCTTACCATGTCAATCTTGAGTTTCATCGAAGTATCAATGTACAATATTTTTCTGTTGCTACAAACAAAACAAAACGGCTGGGGTTCTTTTCATATGTCATTACGTTACCATTCATTCATAAAAATATCATATTATATTGGAGTGTTTGTTTACTAATTCCATTTTGCTGGGACAAATCACCCTCTTAAGAACGCAAATGGATTAGGTATGTGTATATTTTTCAAATGAATCATCTTTGTCAAATTATGAGGGTCTACATAGTAGAATGTATAAAGGATAAGGAAAGTATAAGGATATATGATCTCATTTCTGTAATAAGTCGTGAATTCTTAAATCAAATAAATCAATAGCACAATTTTTATATTAGGAAAGTCTATAATTCTTGAAATAATCGTCTTAAATGAGAAGGATATATTATTTCTTGTCACATTTCAGAGTTTTGTTTATAAAATTAAACTCCCTACCAAATGACCTAGTGGAATTCTGAAAATCAAAACTCTAAGGTCGTATCGTCAAACTGAACTACATCTATCTATCTACGTTAAAACCCCCCTCATTATTATGTGTGCATTTTTGTGGTTCACTGATAAAGTGGCAAAACTTTGCACAAAGTGGTATACATGCAAAACGCTCAAGAGTGGTTGATAGGTTTGATATGCTGTGATTCAACCCAAAAAGTAGAATTTGCGGAGAGTAAATGAACCGTAGTAGTACAGTTATGTGGTGGGTGACTGTGTACTTTCGCTTGGCCTGTCCTTCCTTTTTTTCTCACTATGATATTTATATCTTGAAAGCTATCATTTTATTTATTTCTCTGGACTTTCTTTTTCCACTGAAACTGTAAATGTTGACTTTTGTGAATGCCAAGCAGCAGTAGCAGCACCGACTTTCCCAATCAGACTGGTATGACCAAGCAAAGAGTTGAAGCAGAAGAACTCGATGGTTTACTCAATTTCAAGCTAAACCTTATCTATCAGCTACCGCGTAAACTTTTTACACCAATACGACCACCGGTTGTTTGCAATGGGCCAAGAAACCAAAGAAAGTAAACAAAGAAAAGAAAGCAAGACAAAAAAAGTTGCCAAAAAAGTGTCACGCTGAGAATACTTTTTGTACCTCTCTACCCATCTTCACCAAAGCCCTTATTCTTCCAACCAACTTAACATTAAATTACAGAAAATATACTCTCTGTCTATTCTCCAACATTGCTTTCTCTTGCTGGCTTGTATTATTTTTATCATTGCAATAATCATCAGAGAAGAGAAAAGAATGGATAAACTCTTCAGAGACTCAGGGTGCAATTGGCCATGTAGAAATCCATGGGCTTTTACTCTGCAACTTCTCTATAACAACGGTAGAATCCGATATGACATGACGACTTGAATGGTTCGGTTGGTGGTGGCATTGGTGTGGTGATGGCGATATGGTGGCAAAAGCACTAGTGCACAAATCCGATCCGATAAGGCCACAATTTTGGCCAACTTTTGGCTGCCGCTCCACTGAGCCTTTCTCTTCTTCTCATATTCTTATTGTAAGATGGAGAAATACACTTTTTTGTTTCAGATTGCTCGGATATATTTTTAACCAGAAAAATGTGAGTTTCACGAATTTCAGAGTTGAGTAAACCCGACAGGCAAAGCTTATACCATTTCTATTTTTATCGGGTGATTTTCAAATAAAAATGGTATGTATTATGCATACAGTCAAGTCAGTATTTCTCAATTTTCTCCAAAAGAGATCCGTCTCAGTCGTGGACTCTTGAGATAACAGCAAATCAACTTTATACTTTTGCTTCATTGGCGACATTTGTGGAGGTGGTGGTGAATCCCACCACCATTTCTTTTCGACCATTTTTTTGGTTTGCCTCTGTGGATTTCTTTTTGCAGTTTACAATAACCATAATGTTTGACTTTGATATCAATTTGAATACCACGATACTACTCGTCGTAAAAAAAGTTACGTTGGGATGAGAAAGCTGAGACTTACGTGGAAATTGAGTTTCATTTCTTGTCTGTGAAGAGAATAATTTTGCCCACAAAATTTCTTTCCCGGAGCAGGCATATATTTGATGTCTAAAAGCAAAGATGGGAGAAGAAGAGGAAGAAAGATGAAAGTTGAATCCATTATTGTTATACTAATCTTCTGGTAACGTTTTATTGGTCAATTTTCCGTAAGGACGCTGGGTTATCAGCGGTTAAGAATAAAATTGAAATCATCTTATTCTAGGTCGACGTACAGAAAAGAAAGCAAGAAATGCGGGAATAATGTGGTCGGCTCTTTGATTTTATGATATTTCTTGTACAATCTTAAACTACGTACAGAACTATACTTCGTTTGAAGTAGGATTTCTTGAGCACTCGCACATTTATCTTTTATGGGATGTCTGCATGGAAAACTATTTTTATGGTAGACATCAAAAGGAGCATTTTGTGGGCCAAAGAAAACCCAAAAAAGTATGCACACATCTGGGGAAAACAGAATTCCATAACCATAACAATGGTGGATTTCTTTTAATACTGGTCTTTGTACTTTAATGTGTTTCGTTATAATGCACTATAAGAATGACGATTAAAACAGGCTCGGTTCAGCGAAAGTAAACGTTATAAAAATTGATCACAGTTAAGCATCAGTGGTTATGATGATGGTAATGAGAATTCCTTCAACGATGCTATGTGACCATGTGAATCTAGTAGTAATGTTGCATAATTGAAAACTGCAAGGAGTTGCATGAATTCTAACGCACATGTTAAGTGTACATTTTCTTCTCGATAAAAGTTTAATTTTGAGTTCTGTCTGTACTGCGACTGCGTCTTATAAATGATTAATTATTATAGTATAGCATCGCATACCATCCGTAACACTCGGAAAAGTTTACTCCAAAGTTTTGAGTCCAACCTAACTAAAACTGCATAATTGCAACGGAGTGTGGGCATGTACATTGTCGTCGTTGTTTTTCCTCTAAGCACAAGCAGTGAATTAATCGTGTGTACGAATGAAGCATCGTCAATAGAAACACAAAAATTTGCCACCAGTAATTGCTTGCAAGTAATAAAAAGGATAAATCCAAGGCACTGTCCTGAAGCAAGAATTACGTTGTGGTTGTGATATAATATGGTTTTTGAACCAGTATATAATTCATTTTCTTTTGCATTAAATTGACAATTATAAAACGAAAGTTTATTATTTTTTGTATTACATTAGAAAAGCTACCCATAAGAATGGTTTTGGTAAAGTGCTCGCCGTATCCATACTCTACTGTCATTTTATAAGTCTTAATTACGCCAACACTATGAACCCTAAGATATATATTTGCCACATGTACGCATTAGCGTTTACAATTATCTTTGAACAAACAAGCTAGCTTCATTCAAGGTTACAAAAAGGAAATAAAGTTCTTACATATACTTTGCAGTAAATTGTTAGTGTAGCAAGAGAAAAACTTGAGAATCATGCAATCAAGATCATAGAGTAACGCAATGGATAAGAAAAGATAATGGACTTGCATCACGCAATTCCTTTCCCTATATTATTCTTTATTATCACTTTTACTTACGACGCGACGCAATATGTCCGTCCATAACGTATTTTTCCCTTCTTCTTCGATAATTTATTTTTTCCTCACTTCCTCCTCTATCCACACAAGAAACAAGCTACTGGCCACCAAATACCCAAAAAAGAGAAAGACGAACCGGACATGGAGCATATATAGTAGAGTAGAGGGGAAAACGTCACAGGATATTATTATTGCACTTATGCTTATGGATTTGTATTATGAGCATTCTTGGAGCGATCATGCTGATTGTTGATGTCGCTACTGACGATAAAATGTGTAGTAGTTTTGTAATGTGGATAAAGAGTACTAGAGAAAGAGATACTGATAAGTGTCATATATGTAGCGTATATAAGTTCATGAGCACTCTAATAGTTTAGATTTCAGGCTACATTTAACCTTCCCTTTGCCATTACACTTTGTCTTCTTATTTGTTTCTTTTGACTTCTACTCTTTACCATCATCAGAAATGGAAAAGTATGAACGCATAGTTTTTCTTAGCAAAAATAGTTTTTTTTGTAAGATTTCAAAACATAAAAACTTTGGGGAAGTAGATATTATGGTTACATGTGAAAAGAGACTTGAGTGCATGAGTGTCATGACATGCCATAGTTGATAGTGGCCTGGGCGTTTTGTGGTGCGGACAGACACCATGACACAAGTCATATAAACGGACTACGCACTCATTTGTCGGTTCTTATTGTTGTTGTTTGTTCCACTTGATGGCTTTATCACTACCATTACCATCTTGCAAAGGAAGCAAGCAAAGAGTCAAAGTCGAGTCACACACAGCCTACACTACGTAAATATATTAGGAAAAAAGCATCCAGAGAATAAGAAACCCCATATTATGAAAAAAACGAAGAAAATGGGGAGGATGTTATGGTTATTATTAGGTTGGGTAAAGTTAGAAAAAAATAGAAAAGTGGTGAAGGATAAGGAGTAAAAAGAAGTAAAACACACATGTTCCAACTTTTATAAAGTCGCGTGGTGCGTGGTCAAAATTTGGTGAAAATAGCAACATTAAAGGATCAGCATTAAAAATGTGTGACCATATGTGAATTAGAGAGTAAATATATTTATCTAGAATCAAAGGTATTATTTTCTTTGGTAATTTTTCCCTTTTTGTTGGTTTTTCGTCAATGAGGACTTTGTCTGCTCCGAAATACCCTTCATAGAAAAAGATGGGTAGAGTATTACTATAGAACATTACAGGTTGCACCTGAACATAATAGCACACGACGGAACACAGTTGACGATAGATTACAGACAGATGAGGTTTTACTACTTAGAGCTGATCTCTGTTAAATAAAGGGTTTGTTAAAGATGAAGGGCATGCATCAGCCACCATAACAACAAATGCACTTTGTATGAAGAAACTAAGAAAGCAATGTTTATGTGGCATAATATTCAATATTGGGCTTAAATGCTCTGTCCGCAACTTCATAATATTGCAGGGGAGTAGATGAACATCATCTATGCTTCAAAATGCGCCGATGTGGTGGTTACTACAATTACCAACATAGTCTCCTATATCCGCTTTCATCCCGCAGTTTTTTGGGGTAAATGTTTATTTTTGCAATTAAAACAACGAACAAACAAAAGTTTATATTGAACTTCCGGTAACGCCGAGTTGTGGTTATGAGGATGGCGGTGGTTCAACAAAGTTGGAATGACCAAAAGGATATTCTGGATGACTGTCCGCTCTGTATGTATTACAGATAAACGTAACGATACGATCATAAAAATTCTATGAATTTTCTCATGTAATGCATAAGTGGCTAAATTTTTGTTTGTCAAACGTTGGGAAGTCTGATTTAATAAATTAATGTGGTATGCATGTATTTACCCAGGCCAATTGAAGCATGATCTTCCGACTTCACCTTGGTCCAATCTTTTCAATAGCTCCAAATCTTCTGTTTGGATTTCAAATTCCAATATCTATAACAAAGGTCATACAGAAGATCATCTAATCGTATCTCCAACCCTTTGTTATGTTATGACATATCACGACGAGTCGAGTCGTACTGCGTGATTCAATTAATAAACGTGCAAACCTTAAAGTTTTCCAGCTGCCGTGTTGGATTTGAACTTTTTGGGATTACAGTCACACCCAATTGTGTCAAAAAGCGGAGCAGAATTTGGGCCGTGGTTCGACTATACTTTGCAGCAAGTTTCAAGACCACAGGATCTTCCAGCAACTTTGGTGCCTCTGTAATCCTTCAATTTTAATTACAAACAAATGAAATGAATCCATGCTTTTATTTCCGGCCAGAGAGATCAATTAGACAGCATCATCATATACTTTAGCTTATCCGGATAATCTTTTCTGCTTTGTCCTCCAATTGGAAAGTAAGCTGTGAGGGATATTCCTCGCTTTTCACAAAATTCCCGTAAACCTGGCTGTTGCAGATATGCATGCAATTCTACTTGGTTATTGACAGGTGGAATTTTGGCAATTTTCATAATGCGCTCAATCTGTTTCTCATTAAAGTTTGAGAGACCAATTGATTTCGCCTTGCCACTCTCCACTTGCTTCTCCATTTCCTTCCAAACTGCTTCAATATCTGTGCTCGAGTCAAAAAGATAGTTTCCTTCTGCATCCATTGGAAACATGTCGGTGTCACTGCCACGGTGAACCATTCCACATGGCCAATGTATGAGGTATAGATCAACGTAATCTAGTTGCAAGTCATTCAGGGACTTGTCCATAAATCGGGAGACCCTTTCGGGGGACATGCCAGTTTGAGGAAGCTGTGTAATGATAACCAACAAAAATTAAAGTGAAGCCAACAATGATCTCTTTAGCGTATTCAACTAAACAGATTATCGTTGGCCTAATACCTTAGTGACAACGAATAATTCGTCACGTTTCACTTTTCCGGCGTCCATTCCTTTCTTCAGAGCATTTCCGAGATGTCTCTCGGTATTGTATAATGTCGCCGTGTCAAATTGTCTGTAGCCAATTTCTAGTGCTGTTTCGACTGCTTTCTCGACAACGGACGGAGGCTCCTATGATTTCAAAATTAGCAAGGCGTACATGTTAGTTTTGAAAGCAATTGCCAATATATTATGATTTTGAGGAGTTAAGAAAACGACAATTGTTACCGGAAAAACTGAACAGCCAAGGCCAACCAGAGGCATAAAGTGTCCATTTGAAAGTTTGGTAGCCATCGTAAATCAAAACTATTTCTTCAAATGCGGTAGTTAGTTAATTTCAAATCAAAGGGAGATATATCAAATTAAATTATTTCTTGTGCGAAAAAGTAAGAGAAAAAATGTTTTATCAGGTAGTACTAAAATATAACTTTGTCCTGTATACAATTAGTGCGGTGTGATTTACACAATCTGTACTAATGGAATTTATTGTAATACAGAATATTATTATGTAACAGGTGTACTGGACTGTCTGGAACACAAAAAGACGACTGTTTGCTTGTATACTAAATTATGATATGGTGACGTGATGTGAGCTCTGTGAGTTGCCTATTATTGTAACATTTCCAATTGTAAGCGTATCAGTTCGTCAAAGAACTTCATTTAATACTCTATTACACCTTATCGCTCATTACCGCTACCTGGAAACTTGTTAGGTAATGACCATACAGTACTTACAGAGTGAGGAGATGCGCAAGCAACATCTCTTCCTTCATCCTTCTGGCCACATGTCATTAGGGAAACTTATATTATGTAATTTTTCGGTAAATGCATTAGGTACGTACGTATTACGTATACGGTAAGTGATTGATTGTGAGAGCATGCAAGTATTTATTAATATTCAATAACTGATTGAGGTTGACACGCAGATGCATACACTACCGTGGGAACAATGATTTATCGTTTCCATACAGATTCACATGAAAGTAAAAAATGATAATCTCGTTAACAGAGCGAATGTTACCATAAACCATTTCATGTGTGGTTTGTTGGTTTGATATCAAAGCTGAGAGTGGAGCTTCTTTTACAGATACTTCTACAGGTTACAAATATTATACTTTAACAAAATACGGGTTAACAATATTTTTTATAGTAATTTTGGTAATAATTTATAGTTGACTGTAATAGGAACGACAATTCGCACATGTTGTTATGCTGTTTTCAAGTCACTCTCATTTCAAATTAAAATTCTAATTTATATTTTCATTAGTTCATCACCACATTCTGAGCAACCTCTGAATTTTAAAATGAAATACATAATATACCATTAAAATTATAAGTAATCTTATTGAGTTATACCTATTTATTCATTTTAGTGGGCGTGAATTCTTTTATCATATTTTCCTTTTTCTCTAAAACCTATCTCCGCTCCATCCTGCCAATTTCCTCCGTTAACCAACAAGCACATAACAAACAAAAACAACGAACTGATGATGAGGAGCAAAAAATAGTCGACACATCCTTTCACAATATTGAACATCTTAATAGCTTTTTTTTATTCCTCACAACAAAATGCTTAAAAGACTGAAAGTACATAAAGAACAGGATGATGGTCTTTTTAAGTGAGTAAACGTGTCTTCACCGCTTGACGTAGCGTTAATTTTCCATATAGCTACCGTCATTGATGATGACGACGAGATTATGTGTTTATCGTCACTACCGTAAGATCTTCAAAACATCCCTCGGCAAATATGAATCATAGCAGCACTTGCAAGGGGCATGCTTTGAAAGCATTTTTTCACATTTAGACTGCCCAGTGTAAGGATCCACTAATTCCATATTAATGCTTTAGTGTACTGTTCCTTTCTTTGATGGCATAATTTTTTTTTCATCTTCTTTGAGGTAACATAAGTACCCACATTGGGGCTTAGGTATCTGGTCAGGGTTGAAGGGTTGTTTGGTTTTTTAAGAAAACTCAATAAATTATGTAAGAAGGGATTTTAAAATTATGAAAGGGTTGGTCTGGATAAGTTTTTGGTCTGCATTATGGGAACTTATATAACATGTCTTTTTTGTAATGAGATCGGCGCGGTGGGGTTTTTTATGTGCGTTTAGTTTTTTTCCTGTTCACTTCATTCTTAAAAGAAGACTCTAGAGAGAACAATATGGTTAGTCGGTAGTAAAAAGGCAGCCCTTTTTGGCCACCAGACTGGTAATTAGAAAGGGACATATGGATACAGTACTACACAGTAGTGCGCAGTTTTTGTTAAGATGCAGGCAGAGCTTATTTTCTGAATTGTACTTGTCATTATCCCATCTCTCTGACATTAAATTTCCCATAACTTATAGTTAAACCGTGCATCCACAAATTCATGCTTTTAAAACTTCCGAATCCATGTGCTTCGTTAAAAGATAGCAATGATGTAATTTTTGTGTTTTTCGTCCATTTTGAAGGTTCACCATTTGAACTTTTGTGTTGTTCATAATGGAGTTCGGCATTTCTTACTATTTTTGAAGGTGATAGGTGATGTCCTTATCAAAGATAATCGCATAGGAAAGCGTTAAAATGGAATGGGATATTGCCAATCTGTAAAGTAATATGAGTACTCTGAATAGTATTCAGTATCTAACAAAGTCATGTTATATTAATGGTTGCTATGGGACAAAGTCAATGTAGTATATATGTATTCCATATATTCCAACCCTGCATGTCAGAAGCAAAAGAGGGAAAATGCAACAGTAAATTTTACAAGGGGGACATCATATATTTATCAAATATTAATATTATTATAACCACAATAAAATTTATTTATGGCATTTTACATTCTTACTGAACGATATCCTCACTAGAGCTTAGGAATGCATGAACACTGTAAAATTTCACAAGTTATCGTACTATGGCTAAAGATTACTGTTCCAAAATCTTCTCACCTCATTTTCTTAATCATATCTCTTTAACCGCTTAATCCGATTTCGTCCCGAGAAATACTTGGGAAAATATGGTTTTAAATTTTTATGACTTTATAAGGTTTAAGGTTTTAAGGGTTTATATTGCCTATGATAAGCACATTGGTTGCTAGTATGCGAAGGGAAATGCGTATGTATGCGTGTGTTTATTTTTCATTTGAAAATATTAAGTTTTATTAAATATTCTTCATATTTATTTCAATTTATTGTAATGAATCGTAAAAATATGAAATTGGCGAGTATATTCTTGTGATATAAAGTTTATTGTAGGTTGTGAAGTATAAAAGTATAAAAATGAATCAAAGATGAAAACATGAAAATGAAAAAAAGTATACATTTATTTATGAGCCTATCCACTCCATAAGTAGTAGTAACACGTAGTCTGTTGGAGGTTGATCCAAATGGAGATGACAGACTGGCAATAAAAGTGAAATGCTTTTTTCCCTTTTGCTGAACTATTATTCCTCACACTTGTGTGATACAGGGGCAAAATGCACCTTATTCGTTTTCTTGCAGTTGTAAAAGTTGTAAACCATCTTGAACACATTCGAGCAAAGCTATCATCTAGCAGAAGTTCATACAACACAGCTGCCTTTTCCGCTACGGTATTCGACCGCAATGACAACCAAGAAAGGAAGGAGAAAAGAAAAGCGAAGAAACAATGATGGAAATATCTCTAGCATCTCTAAGCGTATTATACTCCTTCCAAGAACAATATGAATGCCGCCTCCAACTCCATTGTTACTCTTTGAGCAAGACTCAATTTTATTGCAGGATTGACCTCACTGATCTTTATAATACTTTCTTGTTGGTTTGAGTTTACTAGAACCCCAGAAAGAAGTGGGGATCTGTGGAACTCTGGTCAACAAGGCCATAAAATGTAATTGTTGTAGGTAATGTCCGAATCCGATCATGGTGATCATACAAGTTGTACATTGAAATGTATTTACCAAAAGATTATCAGCCGACCAGTAAACCAACCAGAGCAAATCCATTTAAAGAGGATTTCCTAAAGAAACTCTAGCAATAATAATATATTAATTATGTTAAGTTAGATAAAGTATGTTTATATTATACTTGTTTACTATTAGATTAACATTCAATGTATTATGTTATGCACTGCAGTGCTGTACAACATCTTTTGCAGCAAAGATTTCTGGACGTGTGGCACTATAAGATTATGCTATTAGATTTGTGAAAATTATTATCATTAAGGAAATATTACAGTAATTTAAGCGCAAAGAATTACGTCCTGATCCCAAAATTGGCTGACGACATCTTACTTTATAATGTATTTACATACCTTTTAAATAACAAAAAATATATTTGCATACAAATACTCTCACCAATCTCACTCGCTAATCTTCTAATTGATAGTTGTAGGTTACAGTATCATCCACTTTTATATTAAACGATAAGCCATAAAAGTTTTTTGTTATTAAACAAATATCTCGTTAAATAAAGTACACATGAAGAAACTCCAAAATTATAGTGACACACATCGACCGACTCTGCTTGTTTTTTCTTTAAAGATTATTAAAAGCTAGTCAGAAACCGTTCACTGGGTTCTTTCTAAGCCTACTTATTTGTTTTTGCTATTATATCCTTTTTGTTTCAATGAACCAATAATTTGTAGTTTTGTTAATTTGCACTTGACATGTAAAAATTTATATACAACTCGGCTTGTCAATACTTCTTCCACTTTTAAACCGGCATTGTTTAGTGGCTTATATTTAAACTAGAGAGCATACGTATTACAACGAATGTTTTAGGATTGCAACAACATTTTAAACAGCAATACATAATACCTTTTTCTACATCCAATCAAAATAATCATTTTACTGTTACTGATTCCTCTGTCGATCAGCTCAAGTAAAGAAGCAAGGAAAACCTAGCGCCATTTTTTGCGACGTTTTTTGTCTAAAACAAGTTTTTTCCTCACTCCAATTCCTTATCTCAGCTTAGCAGACAAGCTAGCCTAAAGCCACAAAGTTTCTATGTCGTATGGGTCATTTTTTGCAGACTGGTTGTAAATGTAATGTATGGCTGAATCTTCTGTAACTTTGTTATGCATTGTTTGCCCATTCATCTCGCATGCATGATTGAAGAAAATGATTCTTTTGTGATTTTTGTAATTTAAATAAATCTCTGCTCTTGTCTTGTAAAGTGTGTGAGAGATGCTAGTAAAGCCAAACCATTGTGTGCCCATCTGCCTATACTCACTCATCAAGAATTATTCTTTATCTTAAAATTCCGCATAAGACTATTATCATGCAAAACTGGACTGTACCAGGTAGTAGTTCAATAGATCCGTGACTTGAGGTAGGCGTGCATAATATGTATATTCTCAAATCACATTTTTATGATCGCAGAAATCTAATCCTAAACTGTGTTCATAGATCAACCGGACCAGAATCTTTTGTACACGCTTTAGCTTTTGTTTTTTTAAACAATGTACAGCGTGGCTATATGCCATTTATCCAAAACAACTCATGTGGTCACAATAGCACATCAACATTATCCAGTTTACCAGCGCTGTTTTATATCATCTTGAAGAAAAAAAATTCTCACGACAGAATGGAATGGGAGGGATGGGATCATCAAATATGGGATCTTGTTAGTATATATATTCCAATTATTTCTTTAGTCTAGCTAACTTGTTCTTATCAAATCAACAATTTTTTTTCATGCGAAAAATAGCTATATGCTTGCTTGGTTGTGGTCCACCAGACTTGATAATGGGAGAATAATACAAGAAATCAGTGGGAACAGGGAATAAGACGATTATGTTATCCAATACAAGCGAAAGCTATTATCTATGTATTTTTTATCAGACAAAAGGAATCTTCTTGGTTTAAGAGGAGTTATTGTCTTCTTTTTATGAAATCTTCCTACTTGCAAAACCAGCACACCTATGCCCTACGTCAACAGGTGTTTGGTTAGAAATGTAATTTTGCCACTGATATATAGGCATTCCTCTTCTTCTCTAAAATGGTCCGACATACGGTGAATATGCTGACTAAATTGTATGTGATTTTTTGGACATAGTCACGCAACATATCAAATTATCACAAGAAGCAAGACAAAAACATGAAAATTATTTAGCATGGAGGTTTCAGAGGATTGCTTCTAGAACGGTGTCAGATCCAGTGCAGTGAACAAGTGGGTGCAATCTGTCAGTCATTTTTTCCATCAAGTTTAAATTGACATACAGTCAGCATCAAAAAAGTTTACTGTAGGGATTTTTAAAGGATTCTGAATTTGAAAAACGATTGTGAAGCATACGATATTTTGTCAAAATGACAATTTTGCAGAATGACCATGGGAATAAGGAGTGTAACTGCGACCAGCATAGTGTCATCAGTGACAGCACTACTTTCAGTCATGAGCAGCCAATTTACAGTGTACCTTCTGTAATAACGACGCCAACTAGGGTACTGACAGATAATGACAAGCAGTCCATTATCAGCAGCTCATCTTCAGACTCTTCGGAGAGTAGTGGTGGGAGGAAGAAGCACTCCATTTTCCCAAATGTCAAAAAATTTATTCAGTACAATAATTTCCAAAATGAGAAGGATTCCGCTCTAGATGATGAAAACACAACAACCATAATATTTGTTCAAAAATGGTTGAATGCGATTGCAGCGCTTGACCTCGTACGTCTCCATACTACTTAAAAAACATGCGTTTCTATTTTTTTCCAAATCATATTGCAGATACCTTAATTTTAAATTAAATTTGATTTCATTATTTTTGAAAGGTCCTATTCGCCATCTCAATAATTCTCGCCATTTCAACCGAGAAGTATCTCTGCTATGACGGTCCAGTCAGGCTGGATTACTCTAGAAGTGTATTTTTGAGTAATTCAACTTCCAGTGAAGATGTGGAGGCAGGTTCAATATTCTCATTGACAGCTTATGAATTTGTGAAGGAAAATCTCTTGAAGAAGATGATGTATGATTGTAAGTGTTTCATTGGCAAATGGCAATATTCATAACCATTTTAGCAGGATAAAGCTTGACATATAAAGACCTATAATGAATGAAATTTCCCAAATTCTTTACAGCACCGCTTGCTTATCACTTCATCGTAATAGTTTTACTAGCCATTGGAATGGGTTACTTTGTGACAGAAATTTGGATGTTTTGTTTGCTCATAAAAATTGGACGTGAGGTAAGGCAAAACGTTATACGAAATTTTATATTTGCATCTTACATTTAATTGAGCAATATTCTACATAACTTAATCGTGGTTAATTTTTGTTTTAGAAACGGCCAGCACAGTACTGCATTAAATGGATGGTATGGCGATCGATCATCCTGACAATAACCCTTATCATTGCATTCTCCGATGTGATTCATGCGCATCAAGTTACATGTTCTGAGGTTATTGTAGTGCCATTCCAGGTGGTTAGAATGTTTATTGGAGGAGTTCCTGTGATTTGGGTGCTATATAACAGAAGTAGGAGCATGAGTAGTGATAGAGGTTTTTTGTAAAGCATGTAATTTTAAAGTTAATATTGTTTTCTCATAACAAACTTTTTAAATGTTTCTGAAAATAGTGATATTATTTAATAATCCCTCCGACTATATTTTTTAACTTCAATCAAATTAAGAACCAGAACATAAACCCATTGGGAAAATAAAATGACTGATTCGTTTTGGATCTACATAATCGCGCTAAATCAAATTCTTTATGTATATATTTAAAATTAAAATGAGTATGGATTCCCTTTCATATGACGCAAGCCCAACCCAATAAAAAATGCTCCATAACATACGTGTTGATGTTCTCGTTGTTGGTAATGTATCCATGTAGTATGAAATCATAAACTTTAAAGTTTCCATGCATTTCAATTACGAGCTTTTTTGCGGCATGTACATTATACGTCAATGCATATACAATTGACTTGCTAATACCACAGCCGACATTCTACATTTATGCTGCTACAAGCTTAATTTGATTCAAAAACCAGTTTCTTCATCACGTTCTTCTTTTACATGAGAAATTTTATGTCCAAGTAGAAGTGGAGATGAAGCTATGCATAGTCAGCAAGTCCTATCGAGTGAGTTGATGTATTGAGTTGAAATTGCCATAATATGCGTGATGTAGTAATATTTGAGTTTTTTTAGTAGAACTGCATGATGAATGAAGCAAAGATTACGACCAATATTCTTTCTTTGTTACTAAATTAGCAAGTGGCAATGTATGTATTTACATAGGCATGAGCAGCATTTTACATAATCTTATATGGTCAGCCGTATTTGACAATCTTTTATGCATCAAATAAGTATTAATGTTGATAAAAAACACTTTTTAATACAAACAAAAGAAGAAAAAACCTCCTTCTGTAACTTTCCATGTAACCACACAGTTATTGTCAAATGCACAGTCTGTGCTACTTCTTCATACATACATTGACATTGTCCTTGGACTAGGTCAGGAAGAGCCATTAAAATTCAGGCGTTACATTTACAACTGTTACTTTGTCGTGAGAATCAAAGCATCAACAAATGCTTGCTTTTTGACTGCAAAATATTGTGTGATGCGTTCTCTTGTTGAGTTTACTACCGCATTAATTAATTAAAAATGTGGCTGTCACTGCTTCTATTTTTGACCGGTCTGTTTGTTATTTGGTACATTGAAGATAGAAGAAAGTATAATGGATATCCGCCAGGTGAGATACTATACAGTTCTCAAATTATTATAAATATAATATTTTGCATCATTGAGAAAGACGTCTTTAAAACTTACATTCCAAACATTCAATATAGGTCCCTTCCGTCTACCCTTATTGGGCAATCTTATTCAATTGGCATTGCAACCCTCAAAGCTGCCATCAACTGCATTGTGTGGATTGGCACGAACATACGGGGACTTGATTTTGGTTCGAATGGGTGCAATTGACTTTGGTGAGAAGATACACAGTAATTTGGGGATTTTCATTACATTACAATGAAAATATTACATTGTATTTTTTCCTGTATCAAATTAGTACAGTAGTCTTCTCATCATTTGATGTGATCAAGGAGCTTATGAGTGTGGATGGAATCGCGAACAGAAAGGTTTTCAAGTACATTGAGGAAAGAAGTGAAGGAGGTAACGTGGGACTAATAACCTCAAATGGCAACGCCTGGCACAATCTCCGACGGTTTAGCATCCGCACTCTTAGAGAATTCGGTTTTGGGAAGTCTTCATCGATAGATATTGTTATCAACGAAGAGGCTACAAAATTTGTTGATCATTTGAAAAAAGATGCTGCATCTAAAGAAGATAACGTGATGTATGTGGAATCGGGGGACATGTTTGATTCCACAGTAATAAATATAGTTTGGAGGCTTGTGACCGGCAAAAAGTACGCTTTGGATGACGAGCGTATAACAAAAATGCTTCGTTTAAGTGGAGCATACGTGAGAAGTGCACGTGTAGATGACATCTCAATATGTTACCCGATACTGCGCGATTGGTTTCCAAAAATGACAGGAAGAACAGTCCAACAGGAGTGCACTAAGAATTTGAAGCAATTTTTGGAGGAAGTAATCCAAGAGCATATTGATGAGGGATCTTTCAGGGAGAATCCCAAATCGTTCATTGACGTGTTTCTAAAGAAAATTGAAGAAGAGAAAGCAAATGATGCAACAGATTTCAATCGTAAGATCAAAACTCGCTGACTAATCATAATTGCCAATGCATAATATCAAAATTAAGTTTTAATGATTCCCCAACAGACACACAGCATGTCTACACACTTCTCGATTTATTTCAAGCTGGTTCAGAAACAACAAGCAAAACTCTTACTTTTCTCTTACTCCACTTGATACGAAATCCGGAATTACAAGAGATACTTTACAAGGAAATTGACACGGTACTGGGGAAACAAAGCGATTCAGAGACTTACGTGACAAGTCTGATGAAGAGCAGGTTAGTCAAGATTGGAATGCTTAAGTGTTTTTAAATTAATTCACCATAAAAAGAGTTTGCCGGCTATCATAAATGTAATAAATTATTATCAAGGTTTCCTTTCGTGGAAGCAGTCATACTTGAAACGCTTCGGTACAGCGCAGTAGTGCCAATTCCAGGGCCGTACGAATGTCATCATGACCTGAATTTCAGAGGCTTCAAACTACCAAAAGTGAGTGGATCTTACGCGTATGTCTGAACTTTAATAATAAGCCATGACTGAAAATTACAATGTTTTTTTCTCTCTCAGGGTACCCCACTTCTCGTCAATTTGGAATCCATTCACTTCCAAGACTCGATTTGGGGAGACCCCCAAGTTTTTCGACCCCAAAGGTTTATCAAACCAGATGGAGCGTTAGATACCAAATTAGCTGCGTATGTCACTGCATTTGGAAAAGGTACCAGATACACCATACGAATCAAAGTATTTCAAAGAACTTATTTTTTAAACTGAAACTTTCCGTGCAGGAAAACGGATCTGCTTAGGACAATCACTAGCGGAAACAACGCTTTTCATATATGTCGTGAGCATTATCAAAGCCTTCAAATTTGAAAAAGCGGAAGCAAAACCGTTGCCCTCGGTTGTTGCAAAAGTTGGGCTGACATCATCTCCGGAACCATTTTGGACTAAAGTAGTTTTACGAGATTAATCAATGCATTCTGCGTCTAATCCTTCTATACTTAACTCAATCATGAATACTGAATACTAATAGTTACAAAGCTTTAGGATCAATTAAAATTACTGCATTAACAAGGTTGTTAACCAACTCCTTAAAGTAAGTCATCGTGGCTCCTTTTTGAATGACAAAGAAATCCATACAAGTAAAGTAAACACTTTGTTGGGATTTCCACACGCTGTAATAGTAGTACTTCCTAATATTTCTGTGGTTTATAGTGTAATGCAAAACCTTTTTTGCTCTAATAAGTGATTTGGTCTCTGTTCTAATTCTTGCTACTGCAGGTAACAAAATTGCACACATTAACACTAAATAGGTAGCTAATACGACGACTCCAACGTAAACGTATATGGAAATTATATAAAAACACTTGAATACAATCCAGAGCGCCAATATACTTGCAAATTGACCCCCGAATATGAGACCTCCTGCTGCCCCACTCATTAGAGTTTGAATTGATGAGAGGATCAGTCTAAGCTGAATATAGAAATGCAGACACTGGTCGTAAAATACAAATTTCAGTTTCTTTGTAATAGACACAATTCCAAACACTGCAACTGTAACTACTATAATTAAAACTACGCCTACTCGTAGAAAGTCAATTACACACATGTATCCAAGAAAAAATCGGATTGCTGGTACTACTAGTATAATTTCTAACTCTCTGTAGTAAGGGTGAGGCAAAAACAGTTCTTCGAACACGAAGTAAAAAGGATCTAAATTTGTTGCTATACCAACAATAACAACAATAAATGGGAGTGGTGTCGCACCAGCCATTATCACCATCAAATTCAAAAGGAGACCTATAGTATCTTTTGCAGGGAGTGTGCTGGAACTTTGTGAAAATGACCTGACGGAACGTTGATGAATGATTCGAAATTCACTAGCAAGAAGGTCTCTAGTCTGCATTCTTGCTCGATTATCGCCATCTCGTAACTGTTCTGGACGAATGCTTTGAATACCTGTATACAAAGTAGTGGTTAAAAATTAACTGCATTTTCATTGTATAGCTATAGCTTGTTTCAAATTGAGAGCTTTGTCGAGTTGTACAATCTTTCTCTTACATTGACGTTCTAATTCCTGAAGACCAGTAAACACCAGGAACGCCTGAGGAGTGAACCACAATATCACAAAAATTATCAATTCAGCACTGGCAGCAAACCCAAGTCCCAAAATGATAAGTGTATTGAATAGATTCCATTTCAGCCATGGTTTAGTTTCCCAGCCAACGAGCTGAAAGAATATAATATATACGCAAGATCCCCATCCAACAGCGAAAGTAATAATGAATGTAGATAAGAGCCATGGAACTATTTTCCAGTTCCAAGGGTGTAATTTAAAAACTATAAACTGATCTTCGTCAACTTTGAGTTGTAGTAGATGTGGGTATAAATAGAAAAATGCATAGCGAATAGTTTCCACAGACTGTCTGATTAACGGTGTTATAGCAGTGCGTTGGATGTTCTGTTCAAGTACCCTTGGTCGTTTTCCTGTTACTAGTATAGACATTGTTCTACATAGAAACGTTAGCGATTAAAAACTAAATGGAAAATAGTAAACTGGAGTGCAATCAGTCTGAATGAAAGAAATGTTTTCTGAAGCAGGGCAAATTAATAGTTTGTTATTAATAGACTGGGAGATTTAATTATCTATTAAAACCTGAGTGCAATCAGTGTTTTGCACGTGTATGGAACTTTTTAAAATGAGAAGAAATAACTTTTAATCGTAGAAAATTACGCTGGTTCAAGCCTTTCTTAAATCAAATTTTGAAATTCTCATTTAAATAACAGGTATGCAATCCAATATTTTCCTCCGGAGAAGGGGATTTAAAATGCTTTTATACTTTGAATTGAAATGAAAGTAAATTAAATTCACCAAGTCTGACACAAATAAAATAAGCATACCAGACATTTTAATACCAACTACGTAATATGTAATATTTTAAGTTAAAAATCAATAATGTGTCAATGAAGTATATTATATTTATATTGCCTAAAATATTTTGACAAAACAAACCTTACAAATTTTACTTTTGAATATTTAAGTGTTACTAAAGGAATAAATGTAATTTAAACGGATTTGTAAAGCAATACATAGCTTGATATTTGTTACAAAAAGTGTGTGGGTTTTTACATTTAACCATTTGATGATATTCTCCAGAGTTTCTATAATACTTGAACATTGCCTACTATCACGTGATTCACTCTCGTTTATTTTGGCTATGATATTTTAAGTGGAGTTTACCATTAATGATGAAAAAACCTTAAATAGGAAGTATGAATATAATACAATATGATGGCTCCATAAACTTGTGGTGAAAAATGTTTAAAAGATTAATTTCGATATAGAAATATGACTACTTTCTACCTATTGAAAGATCAAGACAAAGCAGGATGGTTTAAATTTTATTTAACAAGTGTTACTTAATATTCATGGCCAACTCTTAAATAAAAACTTTAAAATACGGAAATGTTCTAAAAATATGGTTTATAATAACCGGCTTGATTGCTATCGATAAATTTTATGTGTACCTACAACCTACATACATATGTTATGTGTGTGCATTTAGAAACTGCGAAAAAGTGTGCATACTTGTAATTGTAAAGGCACAAGTACCGCAAGTAATTCTTTCTCCCTCATTGCTTGTTTTGATCTTGGGCACGGGCCCATAAAAATCATTGGACCTCTACAAGTGCCCACCTAAATTACTCTAACAACAGCAAAAACATGATTAAAGATAATAGAAATCGAATTCAAGATGTTGATATTTACATTTACATACAAGCCTATATGTAGTAATAATATGTTAATATATACAACTACATATTATTATATACATGTTCCTGAACGCTTTGGTGGTACAACATCACTTTGTTGACACTGTTGACAGAAGGAAACTTGAGCAACAAGGTAGGTTTGCAAAAGTGAGTAATTGTTGGATGTCATAATGTAAGAACTCATTCTTCCGACTCACATGTTACTAGGTATGCTATGGGTGCAGCCAGTCATATTAATATTTTGTTTGATTCAAAATACATACATCAATATCGCAAACAACTTAACCCTTCCGTTGCCCAGTTCCATTTAGTATATCTAAATGAGCTTGTTGTTATAAACATGTCAGAAATTAGAGTATCATCCATTACACTTGTAAAAGCTAGCGTATAACGTGCAATAAGAAACATCTAAATAACCAGAACCCAGCAAAAGGGTCTCTACCTTTTTTCACATTTTGCTATTCAAATTATCTATTGAGCAAGAAAAGGAATCAAAAGATATCCTTTGTACTTTTTCCGCATCTGTGTAAAAACTTTACCCATTTACAAAAATGAAAACACTATGGGTGTACCCAGCAAGAAACAAGCTAAATAGTCTTTTAAAGTTGCCGATTGTTGTAGCCCGTATCACTCCTCTATTTGCTGGTAAAAGAACGAATGCAGCTATAAAACTGGCTTATTGGATTTGACCAATATAATAGAATTATTTGTTCCGGTTGTTGAAGACTGTGGTTACACTGCCCGTTGCTTTCCTCGCTACTTTGTGGGCTGTAATTTTTATTACAACGAGAGGAACTAACCATTATCATTGCATTTTTATTGTCACCAACTAACTATGCATGATGCATGCATAATATGCATCAGTGTAACTAGGATTTCTTCTTGAAATATGTTTATGAATATTGTAATACCTATCAATACATTTTAGCTAGTTTTTATTAAATTTTATGATTTAAAATTCAAAAACACACAAACTTTTACCATAAAGTCTGAATAGCACCAATCTCAGGTTAACAAGGTTTTACGCACATGTGTAAGAAACAGACATTTAGAATTCCATCCAGGAAGTTGAATGATTAAAGAAAAAGAGTCCTTGACCTTTCAAAATTTTTAATATACAAATCATTTACAATACTTGTCGTCTTCTTTGAGGAATATGCATTTGCCGAAGGAGTGCTTGCTTCTGTCAGTGAACTCCCAAGATATTTCAAGTTTCTTGAACCCTTTTGTATATTTTGATGTACTTTTAAGGTGGCTGTGTAACGAATAGAACAGGAAAGGGAATTATAATAAAAAGCAAGAAAGCACCTCATACTGTTTAATGCTGAAGTATTTGAAGTTCAAGTCCAGTCATTGTTCTCGATTTGATGTCGAATGAATGAAAGTTGTACATATCGGAACTTTGACCACAACCTGAAACGATGGTGGTAGTCAGTGACCTGCCCCTTTAAGATTCCCCAAGAAATGCATGCGATAAAATATTATGGAACGTGCAGGCACAAGCCAAAATACCAAAGGGAGCCATTGGCCATTAACCTTTCCATACATTAAAAATTGACTTTTGTTCCATTACTGTGTGCCTAAGCACAAAATCTCGCTAAATGATGCCAATCTACATCTAATCCTACTTCATAAAAAAAAGTCAATATTGATTTTTCAGGGAATACAATGGAATTGAAGG
>JAQIXW010001096.1:0-21650 GCA_034700685.1 Willowsia buskii
CAAAATGAGAAAAAGCAATAAGCCGTCTCTTTGCGGATTTCATTGTAGTTCATGGCATGAAACGATAAACTGTTCTCGGGAGAAAATCTAAAAGATTTTTTTATTATTAGTTTTATCCTCTTGATGACATTTTTCCAGGGTGATGGTGATGACATACACACAGACACACTCAAAAGCTAAAAATACATATGTTTTCTCCTAATAACCGTAAATATTCTTTTATGTGCGACTTTCATACGAGAAGTAAGCAGGATATATAAAAAAGATATAAAATGGGGGTGGATGGATGGAGAAGTGTGTGTTGTGTTGTATATGTGAGGAGAGATAAAAGGCGAGATAATTTCCAATAAAATGAATTCTTGAATCATGTCAGTCAAAGTTAAGTTGATGACGGAAATAACAAATATCTTTGAAGAGAGAAAGAGGCCCGTATAGTTAATACGTGTAGATAGACGAAGCCCCCTTTTCACTTTACGTATATGTACGTAGATTAAGTAGGTACTTATAAATTATATCGTTTGTATAAAATAAACGTAAGTTTTTATAGGTACATAAAATTATGCTATCCTTTTCGATCTTCTCTCTGCCCTTTTCTCTCTCCATCTTTTTCCCGATTCCATGCCATATCATCCGACAAGAAGTATATAAAAGTGAGAAGCATAAAATCTAAAGTAGTCATGATAGTAAGTAAGTAAGCAAGTAAGTAAGTAAGAAGCTTCTTTACTTTTCCTCTTCTTCAATAGTTTCCGTCTGATATCATCAACATCAATCAGAATTCTCGAGAAGAGATGAAAACACTACACTGCACAGACGGAGAGGATAGAAGGAAAGGAGGAGGAGGAAGAAGAATAAGATAAGAGGAAGAAAAGGAGGAATAGTGGATCTTTGGAATTTCATTAATGTATGATCATAAAACGTGAAGCAATGGAAAAACGGGAAATAGAAAGAGAAAGAGAGGAACAACAGTAACAGCAGCAGTAACTCTCGCTCTTTCTCTTTTCTTTCGTTTCTCGTATACATAATGCAAGGCTACTACTACTACTACTGCTTCTTCTGTATACATTACTTTCTTTTCAAGGAGAATAAAATTATATACATTTTTCGATGGAGAAAGAAATGAAGAGACAGATGATAGGAATATACTCTGACGGGGTTTAACAACAAGGCACGCTGCCCTGGCAGCTTGAAAGAGCTGCCACACTGCTTTATCAAGCCTCTCAACGACGGCTGCTGCTGTCCTGCTACTTCTGTTGTAACATTCCGTGAAAATCGCATCCTCAGCAGCACAAGTACAAGCACAACAGTAAAGTCATAGGATTGAAGAGAGAGAAAGAGAGAGAGAGAAGGAGAAAAGAGAAAGTAGGAAAAGTAAAGCATTCAGACTAATGGTAGTCCTTAACACGAAACTGATGGGAAATCTGAACGGAACCATTAGTATTAATGACAATAATAACTCTATATACACTCGAATGTGTTGTTGCTCGGGCCTCTGAGTGTGTGTGTGTGTGTGTGTGTGCTCCTCTTTTTCCTTTCTTTCCTTTTTGCCCTCTTCATCTGCTGCTGAGTTGAGCTTTTTCCTCCTTTTTCAACCACTATTGCTGAGATGTAAAAACAAGTGAATGGCAGTGGCATTGTGTGCGTATATATAATTTCTGCAGCCATGTACCTAAACTTTGGATATTTGCCGTAAATATCAACATCACGAATCACAGGATTCAGGAAAACACATATTTTTCATGAGAATCGAGCTGCAGAGAAAAGGGAGAAAAATAGCAGACGGAATGAGTGGTAGTGGAAGGGAGAAAGAACAAGAAGAGAAATGTTTATTATTATGTACTTCATCGATAGCTTTGTCAGTTTGATGATTCTGCAAAAAAAACGGAACGCATACATACGCAGTCATGTACCTACCTACCTAACCTTGTTTGGAATCTTCATCTATTATTGTTCTTTCACCCATTTCCACAAATAATGTATACCTTTTTTCACAGCATGCTTGCGTGTCTATTTGATGTAACAGTGTTCCGGGTTTTCCATAGATTCATTTGAGTACTACTGTAAGAAGCAAAGTCTTTAGAAACTTAAAGATGAAGGTCTAGGGGAATTGGCAAATTCAAAAAAATCTTTTTGAGATCTACTTTCCAAGGATGCCATTCGACATATATTTGAAACTGCCTACTGAAACTACTTATTTTTCTTCCGCGTTTCCATACAAAGCGATTTATGCATAATTGCTAAATCATTTTCAAACACTATTGCTTTCTCTAAATTGCTTCTACTATCCGAACTTCAAGGCAAAAACAAAAGAGAAATACAAAATTTCGCAAGATCGGAAACGAGAATTTTCCACTTGACAAGAAAGTGGAAAGCACTCTTTGGTATAGGTACATGGGTTTGGAGTAGCACGAGTAAGTGCATAAGTAGCAGCTACAAGTAATAATAATGTGATGTAAAAGCGTCATGGAAAATGGTTTTATAACGTCGTTTAGAAACAAAAAGTGGCAGACCATTCCCATATTTTTGACAGGAGAAAAAGAAAATCATGTTGCTTTTAAGCAATGTTTGAACGACTTTCTTTTTTGTTGCCGGATAATATACTATGTATTCTTCTTACGAGACTTTTACATGAAAAGTGTCTAATTAAGCTCATTATGTTTTCTCCGGGACTCCTTTTCTAACACATGAAACACCGTTTATAAGGTACTTACTACAACGGAAACAAGCTAGAGTTTCATTGTATTCGAAATGAGTATACTAGAAAAAGGTGAAGGTATTTAGCAATTTTGCTTTCGAAGAAGGGCTATTATTACAGTCGCTATAAATGACGGGTCTTATCCACGTCATCTGTGAAAGATCAAACCGGAGTGTAAAACTTAATGAGAGACCATTATACTTACATGAATACAATAAAAGTAACAAAAGCGTTACATAAGAGAGTAGAGCCGTAAAAGTAATAAGTAGATATATAATCTCACAGTATGTATTGTATTTGAATACCTTCCCCCAAAAATTATGGTATTGACTATTTCGCTCTAATTAACATTTACGACATACTGTGTCACATTTCATATTATTATGTGGTACTTCTAAGCAAAAGGCCACATTTTAGAATTTCTTGTATCCGTAGTTATAGGAGTAGTGATCGGTTATAGGCATCACTACACAAAAGTAATCAAGCTAAGTAAAGTTTGCATTGAGAGAAAATCGCAATGTATATCTCCCTCGGTTTTTTATCTGATTTGAGCTGATTGTGAGTGGGTTTGACTTCTTTGGGAGAAAAACCCCCCTTTCAATTTTATTATGAGTATAGTCGCTTGCTTGGCAATCTACTGAGAAATCTTACCCACTGAACAACTATTTGAAAGTATGATGATGATGATAATGTTTATTCCTCCAACGTATCCTGCACTGGATTTCCATCAGTTGTGCTTGCACTTCTGCTATCTTGCAGGCGTTTGTTATAGCCATTTTAATTGAATCTAATTGCCTCTGACATACTGCTTATGTGTGCATTGTACAACGTCCAAAACTGCATCTAGTCGACGAGATACGGCAAAAAAGATCAATTTTTCCCTTGCTAGCTGCATTTGTAAATCTTTGGATATAAAATTATTGCATTTCGTTTCCTCCTCTCTCATGCTCTATCCGCAACAATGAGTGTCACAGTTAATTTGAATTTATAGCGTTTATGCATCCATTTATCTTTCACTGCATTTGTTGTGTTATCTGTTTCCAATATTTTTTTTAGTGCAAGTGGATCCAGCACAATAACAAAATATATAGCTAAACAAAGCCGTGAACTAGTAAATACAAAGCCACATAAATTGATGCTAGGAATTGGCAAGTGACGAACAGAATTTTATTCAAACATAATTTTGAATAAAAGTTATTTCTTAAAGTGAAATTGAAAAATTCTTGACTTTTACAATTCACACATTCAATAACCAATGGTAGGATACATGCAGCACCAGCAACACTACCTACTAACAAGCAAACATAGACGTTTCTTATTCCCAAAAATGTTTGAGACACACAAGCTAAAATGGGGTAATACCAAGGTAACCAGTGAAATAAACTTCTGAGAAAACAAAGCAAAAAAAGTGTTTATTGCATGCAATATGCCTCTTTCTCGAGGAATGTAAATTTTACACCGAACTCGGCGCACTCAAACATACACACAATCATACACGCGCATGGAGATGTGGTATCACTATAAAATGTAACTTTTCGATTTACATTTTTCTCCTTTCTTTTCCTTAATACTACTTATTTTGTGAACGCATATGCACATATCTATTTCTGTGTATCTCTCCCATCAAAAGGAAAACAAAACAAAAAACGGGAAATTTTTTCAGTTGAAAAATGACTTCAACTTGGCTTTTTGCTCTCTTGTGGAATGCGGTAGTAAACCACACATGCCATTTCAGTTTTCATTGTGTGAATGCCCTCGTACATGCACAAGTGTACTACATATACCGTATAATATCAGTGATCCTGTGTGTAAATCTAAATAAATAAAAAACACGCACAAGAAAAATATATTTACAGTCAATTCATTCCTTTTTGGTTTTGTTTCTTGTTGCCATATTTACGATCCCAATAAAAATACGAAGAAACACATCAAATACATGAGAAACAGTAAAAATAACATAAATTTTGGGGGGAACGAGGTGCCGAAACCTGTGTCTCATTCTCACCTTCATGAAATAACACAAAGAAAATGAATTGGGTTGTAAAACCAGCTTCTCAACAGCGTCTTCTTCTTCTTCAACATTTTCCTTTTTTAACGCTCGCGTACACAAAAACGCAAAACAAAAACAGTGTCAAGTCGAGTCAAACACTTTTCAATACAGAGAATCTGTGGCTGCTATTTTGGCGTGCAAGTGTACTACAGTCTTTTACCAGACAATTTCCTCCGCTTCTTCTTTTGTTGTAGCCTTCTAGAAAAGAGCTTACAAATTACTATACAACTTCCATACCTACATATTATACGCTTTATATGAATACCAGCAACAAATTTTCCCTTTTATTCATCGCTCTCATCATCCATTTTTATTCCTTCTTTTTGCGTGTAAAAAAGCAACAAACAAAAAATTTTCCCGCAATATCATTAAGGTGTGAAGGTTGCAGTATTAGTTTGCCTTGCATACGAGAGCAAAGTAAGATAAGTGAGCTCGAAAATTGTTTGATTGGAATCCACACATATACCGAGAAAAGAAGCAAACAAAAGTACCACTTGCATGGAAAAAGTAGCTGTTTTTTACTGCTTTTATCCATAAATATTCCCACTCAACTGAATTTTATTTGTTCAAACGCTCTTTTATATTCCTAGTATTCTTTTTCTCACTGTCTTTGTATTGGTGTTCTTAGGATACACAATAAGTACTACTAGAGACACTTCATTTTCGAGTATTATGCGCTACCAAAAGTTGCGGTAAAAAGTCTGATACAAAGTTATTGCTTTTCTCTCTCTCTCTCTCTCACCATGCATGCTCTTATTTATTACAATTTTACGGAGAGATCAACTTAATAGAGATCGAATTTTTCTCAGGTACCGCAGGTATCGAGAAGACTATTAAACAAAGAGGATTCAGTAGGATTAACTCAAAAATGTTATTTGAGTTGTTACACGAGTTGTAAAAAATTGCAGAGTTTACTAGTAAAAAAATATTGAACAAAAAGTTCATTTTCATATGATGATAATTTTTCTGCAAACGCTGCTGAAACTCTACACTTTTATGATCTCATAAATATTTTGCATTCAAACTAACGTATTGCAAAAAGAAGCAATTTTGAACAAATCTAGAGGCATTACATATATGTGCTCCAATTTCTCCCATAAATTGTTGTCACTCAACAATAATATTAGAAATATTATATCTCTTCATAAAACTGTGAACGGTTTCCATATCTGCATTTTCCTTCCCTTCTGGCTACCAATTATTTACCGCATTATACTGTCATAAAAGATGACCTCAATTTTTTCTCCAAAAGTTGTGAAAATATGGTAGCAAAGTTGTGTTGACAATAGTGATGCAAAGTGGCTCAACTTTCCTTATTCCCCCAACGTATATATATATATATATTATTCTCTATTGAGAACCGAATAAGGACAGAAAGAGAAGAAAAAAATGCTTCAACTTTTTCCCCTTGTTTCCATCAAGAAAGCGGAAGAAGCATGACATGATGATGACTCAATGTGAAAGTCTAAGTTTTCTTCAGTTTTCCAAAAGTACCACACATTCAAAACTATATGTCACCTATCCATTAGTGTACGTAAACCTATATATTTGTCCTTCAATATGATACCTATACTAAATGAACGTTCTTCTCACTGACTAATGTGCCGTTACACACATGCATACTTGAGCATTGTACATTTCCCTCCAACAAAAAATGTGTATCCAAGTGAACGAGCATTTGATAAATGTGGCTTTCACAAACTTTTAAAACTCTTGTCTTTGTGATGCATGCATTCACGAATGAGCCACGAACAACTCTATACTTACTTTCACAACTAGTACCTAGCATGAGACCATGCCACCAACCAGCTTACATTTCCTTTTGGCCCTCCATATCACCATTACTGCCACCAACACCACCAACAACATCACTTTCTCCACTTTTCCAAGAGTGAAAAGAAAGGCTAAAGCTAAAATCACTTTTTCCCATTCAGATTGAAATGAGGTATGTATACGCGGCATATTTTTCTCGTAATAGGATCATGATAGATCTCCTCATGCAGTTCCAGACATGCATGTGTGAGTGTACGTATATATGCTGTAATATCTGCAAAATTTGTGCTAGTGTAGATTCTCAGTAGCCTTAATATCCCTTTCAGTGGAAATGGGGAGGCATGCACGAGGGAAAAACAAAAGAAAAAGATCTGTCATGAGGACGTCGTTTTGCTCCCTGCCTCTCTGTACATTGCTTCAAGCTCTCTTTTCTCCTTGTCATGCTGCTTGTTGGAGTAGTGGTGGTGGTGATTTTCGTTGCTCTCTGAGAACTGAAAAGACGACCCGCTCATTTTAAATCACAATAGTTTGTAATGGGATCAAATCCTTCAGGGAATCACTGAATATTTTTCCCTTTCAAAAAAATAATCCTCCTTGTCAACTACAATTATGCTAATTTCTTTTCCTTTTTCCCTCTCAACTTATAATACCTCTTTCGCGTTCAAATCTGCCTGTCGCTTGTAGGCCTAGTTGTCTTGTTCCACGGTATACACAGCTTTTGTTCTTTGTGAGCTCTTTTTTGTCAGTGCTCTTTATTTCATCTCTGCATACTAAAAGTTGATCATTGAAACCAATGTTATAAAAAGAAAAGAGCGTGAAAAAGGTCAAGACTTTGAAGAGTGCCAACAAAAGCAGAAAAAAATATGGAACAGTTAATTTGTGCATTATTTAGGTACAAAAAATAAAGGGAAAGTAGGACGCATTACTAAAATATGTTTTTAAAATAGGCTATACCCTACTAGTTTCGTAATTGAAATAAATTTCTGCTCTGTATGTACTGTTAGATAATTAAAACAGGAAATTTCATTGCAGACAAATATTATTGTAATTACAAACTGCCATTTTCCCCAAACTGTTGACAATCTGTAAAAATCATAAATAGTCGCTTTTGCTATTTCTACTGCAACGCTACAGTAACCTGTGTGATTCCTTTGATAAGATTTTCCGCTATGTCCCTGAGCCTACTCACTGTCCCACAATAAACCTGTAAAGTTTCAAAGAGCAGGAGCCTAGTGACTGGTTCTGAATGAGCGCTTGTAAAAATTTCATTCCTTCCATCGATTTTACGACCATTTAGGGATTGTTTTTAACAAGATGGCAATCATTTTACGACTTTGAAATACAAGTGTCATTTCCAAATATTACCTACCCACCTACAAAATACCTACGCTATCTATACCGCTATCTCACCCGACCCATCACACCATAATATCATGTGTATATCATCAAATCAAGCAGCATGTATTTCACCTGGGACTACTCCAGTAGAAACCCCGAAAAATGTCAGAAGAAAGGAGAAACTGTACTCACTATATTCAGAAACTTGATATCAGTAGAGAAAACTGGTAATAAAAAAGCCTCTTTTCTCTCCTTCTTCTTCCACAATCTTTACATATGAGTGTATATATTCTCAAAGTGAATGTGCAACTGTGGCAAAAATATTTTTGTTGTTTGAATGCCCATTTTTCCTCCAAGTTTCCTCAGATATCAACACAGAAACAGCAGCTGTAATACCAATTCTTGCAGCAACCACCACCATCAAATAAAGAGAAAATGTATCATTAAGCCAAAAAGTGGCCCTATGACATGCAGTAAGTTGAATTGGTGGTGGTGGTGTGGTGTTGCTGCAGAATTGGAGTTCTCATGTTAGGAAAAAATCTCATTTTTGTTATTATCCTTAAGACTGTCTTTTGAGAGTTGAGTGTGTTGTATAAAAAAGGAGAAGAGGAGCGGGAAGCAAAGAGGACATTTAGCTCAATTGCTCATACTGACAGGGATCCTGTAAATCCGTTCATTCCCTATTTTCTCTTTTCTGATGGCTTTCCTTTTTTCTCCTCTTACAACTAGATATACACGAATCTAACACACAACAGGCAATTCTGTAGGCGTGATATCCCATTTACAATTGCTAGGGAAGAGATCGCTCTACTCTCTCCCTCTCTACCAAGGATAAAAATTGAAATCGCCCAAACAAATTCTTCCGGCTCATTTTCAGGAAAACATCTTCATTTAAACCCTTGGGTATAACAGATCCCCTTTATATCACGCCAAAATGCTCCTCCAACTTTTACTAAGCTCACCTATTTTTCCCTACACATTTTCTCTCCCATACTTTCAAACAGAAAGAAAGAACATTTTCTTTGTCGTTGCATTGATACTATGGGAGAGGTTATGTCAAAAAATGAATGGCAATGGGCACTAAGATCTCTTTTTGTTAAAATTCCCTCGAAAAAATGCCACAGCACCACCACAACCACTAAACAAGAGTCGCATTTACACAGCTTTTGGTAAAGCTGACACTCCATCGTTGTCTTTTCTTCTTCCCCCGCCTCATAATATGCAGAAGGCCACGTTCCTCATTTATGTGTGGTGCAGTTTCATTGACAGGCTGGTGGGAAAAGGAAACTGCACACATTATACGGAAGAGAATAAGAGAAAGGAAAATTGTAAAGTGGGTATGAATGAAGAAGATCTCAAAAAATACAAGGACAACTTCCAGAAAGACATAACGTGCTATATAGAATTTGCGTAATATTATATTATGGTAAACCTTTAGCCTTAGCTCTCTATAAGGTGGTTTTATGGTATTAAGTATAAGGAGAAAAATGCATTCATATGTTTCCTCCCTTTTTTCCTGGAGATTGTCGCTTAACTAGCAATAGTTGTCGTGTAGGAGTGGTAGTATCAAGAAATGGAACATTGACGGTGGAGCTAATAGTAATCCAAGAACGGGAGAAAGAAAGTAAAAATCAGAAGGGAGGGAGAAAAAATATAAAATGGAGAGAGAGAGAAAAGCGACGACGAGAGACAAATGAAAAATGGACCAAAGGGTCGCAACCCGAAACTCAGGTTGAAAAGCAAAGTTGAAAAATAAAGAGACTCGATCTGTCTCTTTCTCTAGAGTGCAACTACGACAACCACGAATGTTCCACCATTAACCATTTTGCTTTAAGAAAGGACGAACATGTATGTGTTTAACGGAGATTGAGAGAAAACGGTAGGAAATAAACTATACTAAAAAGAGATGAGAAAGCTGATTGCTGAATATAGTAAAACGCACGTCAGGACGCTTTTCTTTCAAGAAATAACAAGTTTATAAAGGGTCCAGAAGCAAAGCGAATTGCCCTATGATTTTTTCTTACAATAAATTGGGTAAAAAGTTAATTTAAAATAAGAAATGGTTTGTTCAGCGGAATCCTCAGCAACACAGACACCAGCTTCTATTATTCGGGACATCTATTAGGAAGCCTTCAAGGACGCAGCTCTATCAAAGGCTATTTGCATTGCAGTAAAGGAATTTCTATAAATGCTTGTTTTTTCAGAACAAGAATCAGTTCAAACTCATTGCTTTTGTTGAAGGTGAATAATGATATGCCTATACATAATTTACAATATGATATACTTCATGTGTGATTGTGGGATGATATCTGAGATGTATTAAAAGCAGAAATGTTAAAAAACGTGAATCCTCAGTCTCCAGAACATCTCGATGGTACTACACTATACTTCGCTCCTCATCCAGTAAAGTATTGAATTTACTCTCACTCGCACAGAGAGAATCCGAGAGAAAGCAAGTGAGCGAAAGAGAGTGAAAGACAACAGACACATAATGATATCAACTCTGATAATCCTACAAGTACTCACAATCAGACGTGCACACACACACGCCGATATACACTGAAGCGAGCACTTATTGATTCATCCACTGCACTTGAGTTTCCCATTTAAAAGCGTAAAAGCTATATTATCTATCTTGTTGTTCTGTCTGACAGACAACCAACTCTGATTTTCTTTTCTTCTCAATCCACCATCTTTATACTAAACCTATACGTTTATAGAGGGCCAATGCAAGTATTACGCGTACCAGTTAGTACATATTTTTTCTGCACAAAAGAGAGAGAGAGTGAGAGAAAAGGGAAAGTAAAAGTTGAGAGAGAAAAAAGGAGCGGGATAAAAGTAAGAAGAAGAAAACAAACAAAGAGACAAAAGGGGGAAGATGTGATCCAATTTCCTTTCCTGATCGTCTTACTCCTACTTTTGCTGTGATTGAAATTGTACGAGAGAAGCACTTTTATCCTCTCAATCTCCTTTTTTCTCTCTCAATTTCACAATGACTACCATATATCTTCACTATTTCATTTCAGTGTAGAAGTACAATGTACAAGAGTATATACGAATGCACCATTGCTGCACATTCTTATTGTTCCGCCAAGAAATGCTTTAGTTTCAGCATTAACAATTGACTATCTTGTGAAAACAATGATTGCATTTTGTATGCAGGAGTCGCATAAAAATAGCTAAAAACTTGCTTCTTCGCTCATCTTTTTCATTTCCAGTTCAACACCACTACTGCCTTCACATCACCGTCGTCGTCTAGGAAAAAATTGTACGGAGCAATGCTTCTTCTATCTTCAAATCCACCGTACAACAAACCAAGTTTGTCAATGACACGAGTTTTGTCTTCCTACTTGCATCATTATCATCACTAGATCTTCTGCATGAGCATTTAATGTGTTTCATCCTTGATGCAGTGTGGCTGTAAACTTGCACATTGTATATACATTCGTGTGTATTACTCCACATCCGTCGTCGTCGAATACAGCTTCCGCTTTTCTCTCACAATCCTCATTTTTACTGTTCGCACTAGCTCGTTATGTGTATTGCTGTTGAGTTCCCCACCGTGATTTCTCCTCTCTCCCTTTCACTTCAAACGCTTTGCTATAAAAACAATTGGTGATGGCAATGGTGTTGTTCGCTGCTGCATTGAAAAATACCAAATTTTTCTTATTCTTTTCAACGTGTGTGCTACGTGGTGGCAGAATTGAGACGGGGTTTTGCCTTTTTTTATATCCGCTTCCTTATGACTTGCGGAAGTTGTTAACGATGCAACTTTCTTTTTTATTCTGGCACACGACGCGTTTAGCAGCAGCCAAAGTGTGTGCTATTCATTTTTTGCGTTTTTGAGCTTAATCCTTTTTTATGTTAAACCCGAAACTATTGTTCTGTTGATCCAATGATCATCCTAGTTTCTCCTATAGAATGATGAAGATGAGTACGCCCAAAAAACCGGGGTTTCCATAGAAAAAAGCGGAAGGCCATTACGGGGTTCCTGTGTAATAAAATTGTTTCCCAAAACACAAAAACATCAACCGCCTTTTCAATTATTGATTCCTTATAATGCAAAGTCCAGGAAAAAATAAGTGAAAATTCTACTAAATTTCTTTGCTGAACTCCTAGCGTCATAGTAATACACTTATTAGGTATACAATGTATACTCTAAATACAATATCGCAAGTATGATATAAAATTAGCTCACATAAAATGTACTTATTTTGTTTTTCTTTTTTACTACTACTACTGCGTTCACTACTCCCACTACTTTATTACTGTGTAGTAGGAGTTTAAACGTGTGACGTAACGGCTGTGAAAACAACAACAACTGATGGAAATGAAAAGCATAAAATATATTTGAACAAGTAAAAGGATGACCCCCCATGTGAGTCATTCAGTAAAGCGACCCATTTGTCAGTAGAAAGGTAGTTGGCTGAAAAACGGGCAGGGGAAAAGCCAGAAGAGGAAGAGATGGAAACGAAGAAAAATAAATGTTTTTCTGTCTAGGTCGTAGTTTTTTTGGTACTTGGCTGGACGACATTGACCATTTACCACTAGAAAATAGTCGTGTTTACTAGCTGCTTCTTTTACAAATAACACAGTCTACAAGCACAGACTAGTTGGTAGGTAGAAACGAAAACAGGAAATCTTTATTTAGCTGTCTAAGACCCACCACCAGGCTAAAGGCAGTAATAAAAAATAAATGTGTACTAAATATATTTGAGCTAGAGGTTGCCAAAGTCGAAGAAAAAATTACTAGTACTATGCATTGTACTTTATTTTAATCTTCTGTGCGTTTATGTGTTTAGGAAAAAGTAATATTAAAAGTAACAGTTAAAACATAGGAACCCAACACACACATCAAAAACTACAGTGATTGTGATCATCATCGCCATCTTCAAGTCATTGTTGTATGTGAAATCTTGTTACCGTTTTCCGACATTATTTGCACATGCTTATTATTATTAACAATTACTTTCATTTGGAAATGGGCATCAGACACGAAACAAAAGCAAATATTTAACATATTTTCCGCTGTCTTTCCCTCGTTTCAAGGGTCAGGCTAAAAGTAATGAAAAAATATGGGAAGCCCTGAAAAGCTGGAAATGTGTGGAGCGATGATGTTAAAAACTGTTCTTTTGTGTGCTGTTTATTTAATGAAATGACATGAACTAATAATAACTCGAAAGCACAAGGAGCAATTCTACTGTCAAGGGTTTATGTTACTGCTCCATATATTTTTTAAATGAATAAAACCGAGCTCGATGTTTAGGCACACATGTTGTTGCGGTTTTCAGACCAATACATGATTTTTATTATGGACACAATATTACATAATGGAAGAAGCTAAGCATGTAGTGTAATCGAAATAATAACAGCAGCAAGATTATAAAAATGTAGGTGAGATTGAATTTCCCGAGTGTGTTTTTTATGACGGCACAAGCAGTCTGTGGTGGTCGTATAGTTTCTTGGTCTGCAATTTTACCTCAGACGAGCTCATAGCAAGCAGTTCAGCACAATTACATTTTGTGGTGGGTATCACATCATATAAATATAATTTCACCATGATTTCTTGACAGCCACTAGTTTTTTACTCGTCTGTGAAATGAGCTTTACTTCCGCTTTTTACAAATTACAAACACTGCAAAGTAGTTTGGCAAATAAATAAATTGGAGGACTACTGCAAAACCGAGAAGTACATTAAGACTAAAGAAAGCATTTTTAAGAGGGGTTGCGAGATGGAGACCTTTTTATTTACATCAGCGTCATCTAAATTACTTTTTTGTTTAAATTGAGAGATTGCTTAAATCGAGACAAGAGCACTATATAAATACGGCACACACAAACAAACAAACAAAAATATCCGTTTATACACACGCTCTTGCAAACACACGCTGTACTTAATTGTGATATAAGTAGTTGAAAAACCACATTAAGATTTTTTTGCAAATTTATCGCTTTGCACAGCTAAGCAACAGGAGGGAAGGCAGACTGCGAATGAGTTTAAAGTTGAAAACAACACACTGCAAAACTTTGAGTAAGTTTAGCTATTTTAAGTCTTTCCCATCTAAATGGGTTTTTTTCTGCTGCAACATACGCAAACGCATATTATTCTGCATAAGTTCTGCCACCGCCACCACCACAAGTGATAAACAATACGACCACTTACTTTCATGCACATTTATCTAATAGCCAGCTCATTTAAATATATAACTGTCAAGTTTTTCCGTTTTCTCGGCGTGTTTAGAAAACAGAGAGGTAGAGACCCACAAAGAGGAAATAATAAGTAAAAGTTGAAAAGTCTGCCAAAATTCCTGCAAAAGAAAATTTTCCACCGACATCAGCAACTAACTTGTATGTACACTCCCAGTACACAGAATAGTAAACACTTTAATTCAGACTCTTACATAATTTTAAAGTTTAGTGGACCAATTTTGAATATTTATAGCGCAATACATACATTGAGGATATTATAAAGACTTAGATCTACCATTACAGAGTCTGTCTTGTCTTAAAAATGTGTACGAGTCAATGAGTTCTTTTCATATGCTATATTAGCTATATTCTCTATACCCGACTATCAACCAGAAATGTCCATTTAAAAGCACGGCCAAAATCGCATAGTAATAAGATGTTATTTCCCTTTGCCATCCTAATATGTATTTTATATCTTAAATAATCCAGGAAACCATACATGGAAACTTCCAACAGCACCAGCAACAACAACATCTGTTGTTTTCCTACTTTAAACTCTCCATGTTGCTGTTGCCCATCTTAAAATTAATCTAAAGACACCAATAAAATTTCTTTAGTCAGGCAACAGCAGTAGCAAGTAGCAGAAAGAAAAAAGTTATTTTACGGCTCAAACTACTTGTGTTCCTTTCTCCTTTATCTTTCTCTCTCACAACTACTTTTACCACTAGCAAGACTTTCACAAGCATAATATGAAATAAATAATGGTTCACCATTGCAACAAAACGCCATAGAGAACGCAACAGAGAAGAAGTGGTAGTCGCCTCTTATTTTCTGCACCAAGCAAAACCAAAGGGACAGCAAAATTGCAGACGCCGGCAAAATTACTACTTGTATGTATCTACAATCTTCAATACTACTGCATACATTTTTATAGCCATCTTTCTGGGTGAGATGGTATAAAAAAAGTGATGTTCCTGGTCGTTGTCATCGTCTTCTTAGTAATAACATTGCTTCCAGAAAAAAATCTTATTTCAGATTGGATTCCATCCTAAAGGTCTATTTATTTCATGGATACGCACATTTTCAGAAGAAGGGGCATAAAAGGATTCAAATAGTATGCAAATCAAGATTGTTATTTTCTACACAGCGGTCATGTGACTAGTAGTACTACAGCACATTTTACATCCGGTTTTTTCCTTAAGCTACTTTCGCTACACATGTGTGTCCCAAGCAATGTCAGCAAGTAAAGTACCCTTGTGATGTCGCAAAGCTGGTATTATAATAATATCATGTGTGTGTGTGTTTGAATACGATTTTGTCGTGAGAACATGATATATATGGATATGGCGAGAAGAGGGAACATGAAATATTATTAGGTAACATTGTTGTAGTAGCCATGGCAGTAAACTCAAAGTTAAGTAATGTGTTTAGCACTTTCCGGACGGAAATGTATTTAAGTTTTGTGGAGGAGAAGCAGAAGAAAAAAGTTTTTTTCTGGCTTTATATTACATGTTTGAGGTGGCAGTCATGATGGTGATGATGGTGGTTAGTTGTTGCTCCATGTTCTCTTTTTTATTTTAGCCATGTGTATTCTGAGACAATGTGATGTAATATTTTCTACGACCAGTAGGTTCTGTAGTTATCCGTTGTTCTGTCTACAAAGTTGTTTTAGCGTGTGTGATATGCAAGTTGGAACTATTACGCTATTACTATCTTTTCTGTCTGGTACTTCCTTACAGAGTTTAAAAAAACGTGTACAACGTATACCGGTTAATTTCCCTGTTAAAATGGAAACAAGAACAAGTTTAATGAAATGTGTGGAGGTAGTAGTAAAAGTGGTAGTAATAGTAGTGGTGAAAGAAGTACAGTAGTGTGCGTGTTTTTTTAAGTCGAGGTAGGAGGATGTAGGAGGAAAAAGGATAACCCAAAAAGTGAAATATTGTGCGTAGGCGCTGTGAAATTTTAAGTGTGGTGCTTACGACTGCTGCTGCTGCTTTTCCAACTTGAAAGTTTTCAGAGTTTCATGACCTTCGCCCATCAAAGACCATATCACATGAAAGGGCTTACACACAAAACTAAACAGTTCCGAGTTTTAGACAAAATCTAAATGTATTTTATAACAAAAAAAACTTGGCCGCTGTTGCCACCACTTCTGTAGCTAAATAGCAAACCTGTTTTACTACTATCATATCATCACATTAGAGAGGAAAGGAGACGGACCAAAACCCAGAAGCAGGGCGGATAAGTGTGGCTTTCCATGACTGTTGTAGTGATACGACCATCACACATGGCTGTGGCGTGCATGTTTTACTTTTTTGTTGAAAAGGAAAAAGAGAAAGTGGAAGGAAATGGCTCCACTTCCAGAGAATCTGTACCACACTACTGCTCCTGCTACTGCCACTTCAGCACTCAATGTCCTTTTTTCCTCTCTTTTATGCCGTATCGTATGTATCTAAAATGACATCACATGCAGAGCAAAACATTTAATGCTGCGTGGTTCTTTCACAAACTAGCAACTTTTTCACAAACAATTCGTGGATGAGTGAGCGTGTGTGTGTATGTGTACAGGTTTACGTGCATTTGAGGGAAGGATGGTGCCAGCACCTACAAAAATTCATTCATGAACATAGATACTGCTTTCAAAGAGATTCAGATTCACACTGTGGACAAGAAAACAGCAGATACCTATCTTTTTACACACAGCTCATTTCAACAAGAGTATAATATTCTATTTCACACAAAGGCCATCATAAATAGGCGATGAGGATCATCATGATCATGATATGACTGTCATGACAAAAGGGCATATAAAATGGAAACTTTTTCTATACTTTCCCGTTTTTCCCACACTCTCTTCTATTTTCATTCTTTTTTACGGAACGCAACTACTGTAGCAGCCGCTACATTGCGGAACATTTTCTGATGATGAAGGGAAAACTTTCTCTTTCTGTTTACACCACACATACACCATCGTTTCAATACCTATGAGTTGACTAAAATTGTGGAAGTATTTATGAGAAAAAATCAGCTGGTCCCAAACACTGAAGGGGGAAGGGTAGAGTGGTACTACTAGTGTGGGAGGTGGCACTTTTTTCTAGCAGGAACTCTTTAGTTTTTAATTTTTTACGAAGGGAAAATGAGGCGAAGACGAGAAGAGTAGGGGAGAGGGAACGACAAGGACAATATTATTCCAAAGTTGTAAGTGGCGGTGAGGGAGTTGACATGTATGAATGCATATTATTATGCTTTATTAGGGTATGCCCACCCAGTCGCATCGTCCTCGTCACACTTGCACTTTTCAACGTAAATCTCTCCATGCACAGCAGAGTGAGTATAAAAGTTGGTATAATATGGAGCAAGTAAACTGAAACAAAATATTTTAATGAGCACTTTTCCGGGTGTCAGTGCGAAAGGATTATATAAAGTATGTATATTTGCTCACTAAAATGTCCACAGTTCGTTTATTCATACTTCTTACGTTCCCTTTTTATTTTCGTTGAGCACGAGCAGAGGGGAGGAAATTTTCTTCTTCTTCTTTGCTATGGCATGTCTTACTCGGTTACATGAAGCGTAAAGTAAATTGGACGTAATAAGTTAGTATGCAGTTTTCATACCGTTTATTTTAAATACGTGTACCTTCCTCTTCTGCATTTCTGCGTTTTTTTTCTTTAAACTTCTCGTTTTTGCTACGACTGCTGGCTGAGAATTTTTAGATTTTTTTCTTGTCTCCAGTTCTCCGCTTACTAGAGTGTACATTTGCTGTTGTATCATTTTACCCGCTCACAGTCTCACTCACTCTTCCTGTTAAAAGATGAAAGATCATGTTTATGAGTCTGATGGGGGAAATTTTCGTGATGAAGTGGTGTTCATGGAATGTTAATATGCATTATACCTCCTCTCCTCTCTACTCACATTGCATTAAACCAGTTTCCAGAGGCAAGAAAAAATAGAAAGGAACGTGTAACTTGAGGGTTTTAAGTTTTTATAACAGCGGCTGTGTGTGTGTGACTCTGAAAATTGCACCAGAAGAATACCGTATTAGCATCAGCATTATTATTATTATTATTCAGATTACTAATATTCACCAGACTGACTGTGAATGGATAGAGTTAAAAGACTGAATGCGGATGAGAAGAACAATAAGCACGTTTAGATGCTTCCTGAAGCATGCCAGAGTATTTAAAGTAGAAGATACCTTTTCTAAACTGCTTTTTAGCTTAAGTAAACGACGCTACATACAAATCTTTTACTTGCATAGGTAGGTTCAGATTTCTTACAAGAAATGTAATCACAACTATGCCCATATTAACAACAGGTACACATAATGAAATGAACAGTGAGAATATTGTATGATTTTTTTCATTAAATTTCTCTGTATCTCTTGACTCCTGATTAAACTCACTATAATACCTACAGACACTCGTGTAAAGTACAATGGAACAAAGTAGTATTATTAAAGCAGAAATCATTTGTTTTGATAGAAATGTGATGGCAAAAATCAGATTTGATACAAAAACTTAATGCCAACAGATAGACAAGTTTCTTGTATAATTTAGTCCTACGAGTGGAACAAGCAGACATTTCCGCCTTTATCCTTACCATATCCACTCGTTCAACCAACTTCGCCTGACAGAAAGGAGCAACAGCAAACTATATACGACGTAAAGACGAGAAAAAGAAAGCGACGTAGAAAAGGACACGAAATTCTCAAGCCTTTTCTCCACCTCAAGAAATTCTTGAAAGGGTTGGAGAGAAAATGAGGCTGAGATGGATGTGAAGAATGATTGGAAGTGATGAAGGCTGAGAGGGTCATTAATCATTCATTGGTGGTTAGATAATGAGGGAAATGCCTAAAGGTTGGAGACATTTTGCTTAAACTTCAATCTCTCCCTCTCTTGATTCCTATTTTGATTCTGTCCTTTTTTTATTTCGTCTTTCCTTTTACTTCTTTAGAAAAACACCATTATCATCTCGATGTTCCACATAGCATACGTAGCTCTTCCAACTACCATCACTATTTTCCCTTTATTTTTCAATTCATTTTCCAATAATAATAGCAAGCATAATAGTAATAGCAATAACAATATGTATATTGCTACATTTCACCCAAAACAACCAAATAGTGGCGATAGCAAAAGATCCACATATTTCCATCGACTCGAAAGACATTACACACATATTGATCTCCAGTTTTGTCTATTCCGATTACGCCCATGCCTTTTTCTTCTTGACAATAGAATAGACAGGATTTTTCCTTGAGCATCTACACCACTCCAGAAAACAGTCTATTCTCCTTTATCCTCGGATTTTCCTCTTCTCCCTTTTCTTCCTTCGCTTTTCATTCTTCAATTTCAACATAATCTTTTAACTATGCTACAACCACACACGGCCGCATCACAATAATGTACTAAGTAATCTTGGCCTACATTACTTAAGGACAACAGCACACACAACAGCGACGACGAAGCACTACATAATATATATTTTTTCTTCATCCACTACATCAATTTCCATCCGATGTAATGCATCCATGTATTATGTACGCCTCTTTTCAATTCTTCCTTTCTCGCCATCACTTCATCATCCTCATTCTCATAATCATCCCATTTTATCCATCCAACTGAGACACATAATACACTCGACAAGATAGACAGATGGAGCGAAAGTGTGTGTGTGTGTGAGAGAGAGAGAGAGAGAGAAATAGACAGGCATCTTTTTTGCTATGTATTTGTTCAAAAATATCATATTATTATGGGGTTTTTCCCTTCTCCTCAGTGGATTAAATATTCCTTTGCAGAGTACACAGATTTTACGGCCAGAGCTATTACTTCTGGTAAAAGTAGAGCCCGGCACATGGAGTGAAATTGGTAGTGGGTTATGAGAGGAGTGTGTACCCATGAAGAGAAGCTTTCATGGAGAATGAAGAAGTAACTGGAGTACAATAACAATAACAACAATATTATTTCTGAGAGAGAGAGACTGCGTCTGTGTGTGTGTCTGTGTCAGTAGTGTGTAGTTCTTGACAAAAAGGCTTTATAGTTTGTGTGCTAGTTTAATATAGACTTGGTTTACAATGCACGGCTATCTGCGGATGGGAGAGCTTCAATAAAAAGTTAATATTTTAAGGGTATTGCTACCACAACCATATCGCCATATTAATAAAAGTAAACATATATGAGGAAAATGTAAGACGCACTGCACTACATTACGAAGCATGCTGAGAAGAGGAAAGAAAAAGAAAAGAAGAGCATTATTGAAAGATTCTTTTTTCACTTTAGCAGGCTGCAACGGAGAAAAAAAAGCTGCTGCTGTTGGCTGCTTTGATGTCACTTGGCCTATTCATAAATCCCCGTGAAACTCTCGAGAACCTTTGGGTTCTTTTTCCTTCTTTTTCCTTCTTTTCGTCTCTTCTCTCTCTTCTGCCTCTGTCTCTCTCTCTCTGAGGACTTGCCCATTTTTTCCTCCTTCTGCTTCTATTCTCACCAACAGACTTACAGAAAACGAAAGAGGTAGTAAGGGAAATATGCATGCATGCTTGTAAGTACATTATATAATAATAATGTAAGTATCTTCCAGTGAGAGAGAGAAAGACGCAGGCATTCAACTCTTTTTTTTATTCTTCATCTTCCTTGCCTGCTTCCTTCCTCCTTGTTGAGACACAAATGGAAAGGAAGAGTTAAACTCCCATCCATTTTCCAAAATAAATTGACCCAAGATTGAAGATGCCTATCGTCTCTGGGTAGCATATATGCTGCTATTACCACTAGGACTGGTGTAATAACACATCTCTTTGGGCATTTTCTTTCGTCCACTTATAGTCCATATTTATTCTCTCTCTTTAAGAAGCTAGCCAACAAATACAGGCATAACCTCAAGAGGAAGAAAGTAGCAGAAAGCTTGTAGCAGTATATAAGTATCGCCCAACCATCGAAACAGAAGCCTAGCAAGAAGGTAAAGTGTCTTTTTTCATGAATCAAATGACCTCACACACATTCACAATGTGGATGGAGAAAGAGAGGAAGCGACTTCTTAAAGCACTAGTGTACTTTTGGGAAGAGCATCATGAACGGAAAAATAAGATGGTAAGGGTTAGGAGGTAGCCATATTAGATATATTTTTAACCGTATTGCCCTGACACTGTGACTGTGAAAACCATTTCATCCGCCAAAGTGGATATAAAAAGGGAAAGGATGTGAACAGGAAGAGAGAGAGAAAAATGTAATGTTACGTGTTTAAGTCTATGCTTACATACTGGTTTAGGTATGTAGGAGCCAGTAACAGTGCAGCTTATAATATCCATTGCAGGTTCTTCACCATACAGTTGTAAAATGGACCATTCACAATACGTAATGGCCTTACGGCGGCGACAGTGGAGTGAAGCACAAACCTTTCCTCTTTTTGGTTGTACTTAAATGTGTTGAAGGTAGATTGACTGTGTAAAAACCGATGTTTCACAGCAATTTCCTTTGGTAAATGGTCGTCATCGTGATAGTGTGATGGAAGCATGTATCAAGGTGTGCGATCTTATAATATCTTAATATGGTTTATGAATTTTCTTATAAGGCAAAACAGTTACTAGAGCAATGACATGTTGTGCATATGAATGTG
>JAQIXW010001097.1:0-21644 GCA_034700685.1 Willowsia buskii
TGTATTGACAGCAGTCTGGAAAATTCTGGTGAAGAAAATATCGTCCACCAAAACACTACTGGGAGCCACGGGATGTGATTTTGCGAAAGAGCACGCAATTGATCAACTTTGCTGAGAAAAGTACAGATGACTTTTGGCAAGGAGTGATCGCCAATATTATACGAGAAGCAAAGCAAGAAATGTGCCTGCAACATTTGGCTTACATGTTAAAACGGCAATAAAGATAGATAATATAGCTCATATATACTTTTTTATCTGATAACAGGACATTATTGCATACAGTGTGTGCAGATGTAGTACCACATATCACGAATACTTTACCAGAAAATATCTGTAAGATGTACAGGGAATATATTTTGCATAATATTATTCAGCCCTTCAGCAAGAGTATAATATATGTCTGAAGGCACTTGTTCACTTCACTTCTTTGCTGCCAATAACGTTATGCATTTTCAATGGCTGAAAAAATAAACCACTTCGCGTTTACACTTTCTCCACTTGGTAAATTGCATACTATACAACACTTCACAACACATAGTGGAACTACCGCTAGTCTTCGTCCTCATACATTATATCGTTGTGCATTATGCTTGCATGAAATGGAGCGTCACGTAATCATCGTTACTGCTATTCCCTCCGTATATCAAATCACCGAACACATTTCCCAATTTCTCTGATTGAAGCGTTACCAGAGATAGTGGAATGATTTTCTTCTTGGAAAATTGGAAAGGGAACCAAATCCAATTTTTACGGAATTCGCCGTATCTCTCCATGGGTGAATTGAGAAAATGTGTTGAATACCAAAATCGCACATCAAGGTTACAACAACAGAATAAAGCTATTGGTTCATATGCGTGAAAGAAAACTGGTAAGAAGCTGCGTTCCCTCTATGATGTAGATTCTTTTTTATTCATTTATTCATGTACTATTTACACAGCCTATATAATTATGTTTCTTAAAGCATTAAGCAAGCAAGTTTATTGCAACTCTGGGGCAAATAAAATATATAACGTTCATAGCAATTAAAGCTATTCAATATAAAATATTATTATGAATATTTACAAACCCTATGTAGAAACAGGAAGAGATTTCTTTTCTCTAAACGCGTGTTTGACAAGATAAATGTCTAAGCTGGGATTTACATTTGCATATTTTCCTTTCAATCCCGCCTTTCCCATGAGAAGATTACATAAATAAAGGGAGAATTACACTATTTACTTAAGTGGAAAGCTCTTCTACATCGAAGGAAGGTGAAAGTGAACTGGAGTAGTGAACGTTCTCCAAAAGCCATATAAATTACATATTATATTATGCGCTATACCACTATTTATCTTCATCTCTCACATTTTATAATTATTACCTAAAGAACCTCCACCATCACTGCTATCATCACCATTAACTTTACTATCTGCGAAGCTATGTATATAATGTATTATTAACATCACCACTTGTGTGTGAGAACATTATGCTAATTGACTGTTGAATACTTATTTTTATTGCATGTGTGTATGTTCCTCGGATCGTGCTATATGCCACTGCTGCTGCTGGTACTCACTTCCTTCTTTCGACTTGTTCTGTAATCTGTAGAAGAAATATTTGGAAGCAATTCCGCACTCTGGTACTCCTCGGATGGAAGGAGCCTTCTCTATCTCACTTTTAATGACTCGTTGGTGGGTGAGCATTACATTTTGCAGTATGGCTCTGTGAATGACCCGTATGTGTACCCAAAAGTCAAAAGCCTGAGATACCCAAAGGTACAGTTTCATTTTATGCAAAGCATGCATGTAATCCTCTGAATGTTTTTATTCTTATACTCCTGCATGAGATGATGAGCAGCTCAAATATGTGTGTGATGCAAGAAAAGTAATATTAGGTATAAGAGGAAGGTTTTATCACTTTACCACCACTATGACCATGTATATAAAATGGCAAACGATGCTTAAATTGGAGTATATAGGCCTTCTCTGTCTCAGATCCTCATTTCTTATGACCTGCATTGTTCAGTGTGGAATGAAGTACTTTGCCCTTTCTTTTTGCCAAAGAGGAAAGAGGAAAATGAGAGAGGAAATAAAGGATGAATGAAGAAAAAGGAGAAGAAAAAAGATGTGGCTAGGAGGAAGTAAAAATGCTCTCGTTAGACCTACATTTGCATGGAAAAGCTTTTAATGAAAAAGGATGGGTGATGACGATGCTGATGGTCATGATCATGATGTTGGCAAAGAATAGTTTAGTGTCGCTCTTTGCGGGAAACAAGATGGAAATAAAATTGGAAAGAATGTTACATGAGTTAGAGCAGGGCCATGGGTACTTTTTGTGTGACGTGTTCCCTTCGTATCCAAAGAAAATGGTTTTTCCATTTTTTTTATTCTTCGCCATTTTCTCGTTAAAAAAGTTACAATGGCCATTGTTACAGCATAGTTGTTGTATTGTTTGTTGTCTCTTTGAGTACAGGTTACATTTATTTGTGTAGGTATTAGGTATGTAAAGGAGAAAGTATGTATGATAGTGGCGTTCCTTTAAAAACGATTTTCATGTTTCGGACATAAAATATTTTCAGCAAAAGCTAACACGGATATATTTTTCTTTTCGTCATGTTTTACATTGCAGCCTGGGACCAGCAACCCCACTGTGAGAGCTACTGTGGTAGACCTCTCGGATTCAAACTTTAGAGCAAAGAGCTTGCTACCACCCGAGGGGATCTCCAACCAGTAAGTTTACATCCTGTCTTGCTTTCGTTTTTGTATATTGTTACTTTTATCATTATTTATACCACCGGATATTACATACAATTATGTAAGTGCTCTTGTTGGAATTTTTGGTGACCCATATAAAGGTTATATAAAATCAAAATGCTTCATAATAACACATTTTTAGGAATTTTTTAAATTGAGCCATTTTCATTCCAAATTTAAGGTAAAAGAATTGTCGCTACTTTTATGCACAATGTCAAACGTGTTTTTACAAGAAGCCTCGTTTATAAAGAATTAGTCGCAAAAGACAAATAATGAAGAGATAATAATTAAACATGCTATGTTTTGTTATACTATATAGGGGAAATGTTTCTAAAAAATACAATGAGAATTTTTATCGTTTGATCTCTCGTCTACATATCCACTCTTGACCTAAAATATTCTTGCTATAAAGTCACATTATATTCTTATAGAATTATTTCATCGATGTTTTTTTAATCAAGCACGTACTCTAGTGTTTCTACACTCTTCAACTTTTCCTCTTGTCCAACTACTCCCTCTTCTTTCCTTAAAACAAAGAAAAAATGTTTGAAAGGTTGATTAAATTGGGATTTATTTCCACAAAAGTGTCCCTTGGGGAAAATGAAAAATTCATTATGGATTCAACGATCCCTTTGATAAGACATGCACAATATAAGGTATGCTAGTCTTCACTATGATTATGGGTACCTAAACCTATGCATACATGTAAGCTTTATAAAGTGCTTAACTTACTTATTTTATCTTTTATCTTTCTTTAATCAATAATTTGTGTTATCTAAGGGAATTGTAAGCTTAGCACAGCATATTAATATATGTGTCCTGAAAACTTTGAAAACTTTAGTGCATAAATAAATCGAGCATTCTCCGTGTAACTGTTCGGTACTTTATCGGAAATATAGTTTTAAAAACAAGTTAATAAATTGTCTCTCATTGTCTTGTTCTTGAACTCAGAGTTAAAAGTAGTAAAATTGCAAGATGTTACGAGCATCTGTGAAGGCACAAGATATGAACCTCTTTGCTCCGTGTGGTATATGTGGTGAGTAAAGTCGTGGTGGTAGCAGCCACATGGCATTCCTGGCATTGAAAAGGAGTTTTGTGAAAATGCCCGAAAATGTATTTTTTCTAGACTAGAAAAGGTAAGGAACGCAACAGTGTTATTGGAGCTTGCACGAGCACGACATTAACCCTAAGATCCAGTATATGGAATTTTCGTGGCTTTATGACTATAATAGCAGGAAAACGTGCCTAACCCATCAAGTGATCTTCGGAGAGCGAGAAAAAAGAAGATAATTTCTTTTCTCCTCTTTCGTCTGCTGCTGCTGCATTGCAGAGGTGGTGGTTGTTATTGGCTTTCTCTGGAAATGGTACCAAAAATATGTATTGTGCTTTAGTACAACACGTTTACTCCTTTCTGGTGAGTTACTCAACGATGCAATTGTGCTGACTTTGCTAAAAAGAGAAATGTACAAAAAAAAGTTACACAATAACTTATAGTGCCCATTTTGGACTTGGCGAGATACAAAACTTACATCCATTCACTGCTCTTGGCATGTACTGTTGTGAATAGGGATCAGAAAGGCAAACTTTCACTTCAGAAAGCATTACCAACAAACATCATCAGCAAAAGGAATATTATATTCTCAAATACATTGGACCTAAATATATATATATACCCTAAAAATATAGCTAGATGATTTGGGGCATGACTATAAATGTAGATACGTTTCTGGTGAGCTTTTATTTTCTCCAGTTACCGCACCATTGCCAGTACCACTACACCACCGAAACAGCGGATGCGGATAGTATAATGGGTAACAGTGAAATGCTTTTTAGTTGGAAGATGAGAATGACAATGAGTCAAAGAAATACTGGGAAAGTATGGCTCTGATGAAGCCAGAGAAATTAGAGAGAAAGTCTCTGAGTTTCATTCATTCAGTCATTTATTTTATTTATTTAGATGTATCTCGCATCGTTTTTGTTTTTGCTTAGCAGAGGGTACATAATGGAAAGCGAGAAACTCACACGGAGTCTGTTGATTAGTTATTCCAATGTAATCAGAAAATCGGAATCGGTTACGCGAGTTGGATACTTGTTTAACTGCATACAACTTTGTACAAAAGTGTTAGAACTGTAGTTAACAATTCTGCTTCTGATACAATCTGTAAATGAATGAAACAAGATCTGCTGAAAATCTGAAAAGTTTATCAGACTTGAAACATCCAATTCTGGTAGTAAATATTTAATTACCTACATTCAACCAATTTCTGGAAAAAAAATATGGGACGATATATTATTGAACAAGACAGTGCTTGATGTATTTTATTGATCGCAATAGAGACACGTTTTCTCTGTATATAAATTGGAAAGGACTATGATGACAGATGACAATGGTATTTGTAGAAAATATGAGTGCTTAGCATAAATAAATACACGAAAGAAATAACGTGATTTCGAGTACTACACATTTTTTCTCTTTTATTAATTTACAGAGAACATTACATAACATCCGCAGGCTGGATAAAAAATCGAGAAGTTGGAATTATATGGACTTCCCGACCATACAATTTGTCTATCATCTCTGTATGTCCAAAAACAAATGGAATTTGTGACGAGGTACAGAGTAACACTTTTTATCATCTTTGCTCAATAATGCATTTTATGTCCATGCAATTCTGCATGTTTATTACTTTTATTATTCCTCATTCGTTCTCCATTACTCTTAATGCTCACACTAAACAAAATAAGAGTACACACAATAATGTCACTCTATTTTTTACTCTCTCATCATCTACCCACGCTATCTTTTTTTAACACTTGGCTCCACGAGTTGTTGTGTACAGCGTGTATAAAAGTTAGATAAATATTTGTCGTTTTTGTTCCGACTGCGCACAATAAACAAAGACGTCTTTTACCCAGAATAAAACGGATAACTTATTTCCCCAGCTTTTTTGCAAGTGACAGGATCCCTAAAGTGTTTTCACTTTTGCCAGAGGAAGAAAAGTTAAGCTGGCGGGAGGAGTATATTTGTATGAAGTTGGGAAGTTGTGTAGATTGCTCTCTTTTCCTTTTTTCTCTTTTCACTTCCATTTGGTACATTAGTAGAAATCGAGCAGCGTTTTGTGTCGTATTTTGAGAGCGGGGTTCGGGACGACTGTTAACTTATGAGATGTCACTCTTTTATTCCACATGCTTACCAGTCGTATCAACAGGAAGACCTCAGGTCTTATGGTAAAATGTATATTTCTGGCTGACTTCATTTTCTCCGTTCCCATCCAGAGAGTGAAAATTAGTTTGTTTATAAAATGAAAAGAAAGGAGAATATAACATAATACTTTGTTCCATTTATTTTGTTGTGTATGTTTCAGTCTATCATACCATGTTGCTTCTTTATGCCTATTTAGCTTTCCTTTGCAGTCGCTGCTTGTCTACAATAAAAATGGTTTTATTCTTTGTCCACACTTTTTGGCAACTGTCAAGTGCACGAGATCTCAAGGAATGAATCGTTTTTCTATAATTCTGCCAAAGTTTGTTCAAGTCTGGAATAAAATCGTTTAGTAATGATATTATGTTGGGTTAAAAAATGTTAAATGACTTCTTTACTGCTTGCAACTTCAGTTTGTAACATGCACGAGTTTTATTTTATTACCCCATACAGGGCTTATGCACAATGTGTGCAAATTATTAATGCAATGTGAACGCATTTTGATCTGTTCCATTCCAGGCTTACAGAATTACATCGGAGAAGCGTGGGTGGGTGGAAAACATTCCATTTCCTATTTTTTCAACGAAAGACAACCGCAAGCATTTCATCACAATTGCACCTGTCCTGGATGGCAGCAATGGCTACTTTGATCATTTAATTCTGGTTGACATGATCAATAGACGGAGTCATCCGATCACATTTGGCAGCTACGATGTGATCAAAGTTAATGCTTGGGATGAAGAAAGAAAACTAGTGTAAGTTGGCATACAGCAATTCACAGTGAGCGTGATGTTTAAAACTTTCATAGCTTTTTCATGTAATAAAATTTTTCTACAGGTACTTCACTGCGATCCCCTCTACCAATCCAGGTGAACGTCGTCTTTTCCGTCTGAAAGTTGACATGCCTTACACAGAGCACACTCCTGTATGCATTTCATGCAAGCATGACGAGGAAATAAAAAAGAACGAGACGGTAGGCCACAGTCAAACTGGGCCAGGTGGGGTGACCAGCGATGGTACCACCGGCAGTGGAGGTAAAAAGGGTTCCCGGAAATCCAACCAACATTCCTCCTCTCATGAGGAAAAACAAGGCCAAGGGAAATTTGCAAAGGGAGGAGGCGAAAAAGAACGAAAGCCACATCCCAACAAAGACTTTGGACCTCCAGGAAACCCCGGTGGCAGCGGTGGTAGCGGTTCTGGTGTCAGCAGCGGCTCCCAGACTCCCAAAGGTAGATTCTCTAGCTTGAGAAAAGATTCTATTTTTTTTAGATTATTCCTATTTTTTTAACTTAAAGTCCTACTTATTTATTTTTTTTTACTTTAATTTTTTTTTGATTTTAATGTCCTAGGAGGCTCTACTGTTGTTAGTGGGGAAGGAAACCGTAACATGGTTGAACGCGATAAATCATGTAGTTTTGTGTCCAACGTGAAGTTCAGCACAGCGAAAAGCCACTTTGTTCTTGAATGTGCGGGACCGGACGTTCCCTTTGTGTTGGCTTGCAGCAGCGCTGAAAAAGAGAAAACAGAGGAAAGGGTTCATCATCATGGAGTAGCAGATATTATGATGAGTTATACTCAAAATCCTTTGGGTGGTGATGGCGGTGAAGCTGTCTTCAGTACTAGTGGGGGTTCAGGAATCCCAGCTCTAGATAGCTTGCAGCATGTCAGCAATCCCTTCAGCAGTACTCCATACCTGAATGTTTTATCGGTGAGTATATGTATTCTCCTTTTAATTTTTGTTCTTCACGAGATTACACATGAAAACGCATACACACCACACGAGCGAATAGTATGCATGAGAGGGTATTACTTTCCCTTTTTCGTATAAAAAGCAAAGTTGTAAAAAGGATTTTATGGGAACAAATTTTTGAGTTGAATGAATTATTCATTCCATTTAGGGAATTGCAAAGTTTAGAAGGACTTACCGTTGTGCTTAACACGGCCTTGTTGACTGTTGAATAAGGAAACTAAAACCAACTTTCTGTTTATATGTGTGGTCGTTATTGCAAAACCACAAAGTTTTCTAGGTATGTACAAACGTTACCCGTGTACGGATGAATAGATCAGGGACTAGGGACTTGAGTGGAGTAATATGAACTCAATTCTAGAATTGGATACTTGTACCCAAAGTATTTTACAGTGCGTGAGTGCAAACGGCATATTTGATCGGTTACAAGACTGACGTGACGAACATTGTATTATTGGAGGAAAATATTATTTTGTATATTAAATATATTAGTATATGCTAATTATTTACTGGTGGAAGGCTTCAAGGATTAATACGGGATTGTATAAGGCTTTTCTAATGCTTGAAAAGTTTCGGTCATTTTCTGCTTTTTATGAAGTATAGTATGATTTATTGGCGAAGCAGAATGCGAAATAAGTGAGGGAAAGTTATTTATTTGGTGATGTGAATTTACTATATTGTTTATTTTATCCTGTTAGGTAGCGTTAATTGGCTTATGTTTGTGATATATGGAAGTAACTTAAACGTGGTTTTTTATGCACCTATATGCTCAAGTTTTCTAACGTCTGCACAAGCTGAAAACTAATTTTGATTGATCTATTTTACGTGCAGGTACTTCAAAATAATGACGCGTTACTGGAGCGTACCCGATCAATGGCGTTTCCGCAAGTGAGAACATTTGCTGTGCATATGATGGCTGGACACACTGTTCAAGTTCGTCTACTGCTCCCACCAGGATTGAGAGAAGATGAAATCACTAAATATCCTTTGATTCTGAACGTGTACGTGGACTTTCAAAATTTGGTTTTATAGCTGTTTTTTTCACAAAATGATCAAAGTTTTTTAATGACCTTTAGCTATGGTGGACCCGGAACGCAATTGGCAATCGAACGCTGGGGCGTTGATTTTGCCACATATTTATCAGGACGAAAGGACTATATTGTGGCCCAGATTGATGGAAGAGGTAGTGGTGGTCGAGGTTGGCAGTTTCAACACCAAGTTTATTACAAAGCTGGTTTATTGGAAGTAGAAGATCAGATTGAAGTGATTAGGTTAGTACCACTTATCATGAAGACAACTACAGGCTCCATTTGCTTGTACATAATTTGTGAATTGCTGACGGTGTGCAAGCTCCATCTTGCTTTAGTGTAACTTATTTCTAGTGTTGTTGTGCGAAATGTTGTGAATGTAGTGAGAGAAAGTAGATGACGTTCTTTCAACGTAGAATTGCTTTCTTTGGTGAAAGCAAAAATGTAATGCTATGTAAAGCACAATTTATTTTGCACTTTTCAAAGGTTTTTGCGGGATTCTCTGCATTTTGTTGAGCCAAAGAAAATTGGTGTTTGGGGCTGGAGTTATGGTGGCTTTTTGACAGCAATGATTATGGCTAACAAAGATTCCAAAGATTTGTTCCGATGTGGGGCGAGTGTTGCTCCAGTGTCAAGCTGGCGTTTGTACGGTGAGTTAATGTATTGATTTAAACCTCGTTATCGACTATTGCAAACTTAATCTAGCTAAATTTTTAATGTCAATATTGTCAACGTTTATATTACTGTAAACAGATTCTGCCTACACTGAACGATATATGGGCAAGCCAAACGTTACAGACAACTATAGAGGCTATGCAGATAGTGATGTTACAAAGAACGTGGAAGAATTTGGCAATAAAATGTTTTATCTCGTTCATGGCACTGCAGATGACAATGTTCACCTGCAGCACAGTATGCTCCTTGCCAAAGCCCTTATTGATAAAAACATATTGTTCCGTCAACAGGTATGAATTGCATAGAATACCTTTTATTATGGTACCTTGTAAGTTTATGCAGTCTTTTGCAATTAATAAAACGTGTACTTCTATAAATATTTCAGTTATATCCAGATGAATCTCACACCCTCAGTGGAGTCAAGTTTCATGTGCATAAATCACTCGAAAACTTTTTTGAAGACTGCTTCCGTAAACAGTCGCCGCCTGAATTAGGCACTGGACTGAACAAAGGGGGAAGTATTGAGGATTTTGAGGAGTGAACAATGCTGGGAGACTGTTTATCAACTTTCACCGTAAAACATAATCTATTCTGATGAAAAAGTACTTGAACAAGCTATATAGTCAGTTCGTCATTAACTACTCCAAACTCCAAAAGTTGTGTTTTAACCATAATATATATGTAGTTTGGTGAAAAGTGAATAAGTGAAAGTGTTTAAAAGGTTTACAATAATAATTTAAGTAAAATGGAAAGGCGAATTCCTTTTAGAATTGTACTTGTTGCTGGTGGGACCCTGTGATTTTACTCATATTCTAGCGGCTTACTTGAAGATTGCTGCTGCAGACCTTTCATCAGACGAGAAATACTGACAAGAGAAACCTATTATTCATCAGAAATACATTATAGCCTTGCCGAACTTCCTAATGAAAGACATGATAATCCTTCAAACATGGACCTAATCATAGTAATAATATAGACAATTTAAAGCGCAACTATTACAACATAATATGCATGTAAAGATACCTTTCGAGAATACCTTTCGACTTCAAGCCCATAGATAATAATTTATTAAGAGAACCTTGCAATATTATGTGATTAGTGGATACTGGATATTCATTCAGCTCATTAAGATTTATTTATAAGAAAATGTGCATGCAACTTCAAAATAGAGTGTTTTCACATCAAATGACTTTTGTTAAAAATGTCTTCTCAAACAGTTTTATATATAGACATTTTCGCACCTGGTCGAAAACCTGGTAATTGGAACGTAGGTTTTTGAGGGATTTCTCTTCTTAATGGGAAACTTCTTCTGAAGGACAATTTCTGGTTCTAAATCTATATCAAAATTGTGACGAAATATTTAAGCCGGTGAGAATGTTGATGGGTGTATCTTTGTAAACTATCGCAAATGTTTCGTGCTTTCAGTTATTTATGATAAGGGATGTATTCTGAGGTAGAACCAAATAAACCTTAATTTTCCAGAAGAATTAAGTTTTAATCTTCTCATCTAGTCAAGACATTCCTAAAGCCATTAGCTTAGATGATATATGAAAGCAGGTTTTCCATAGGAAGAATAAATCACAATAAGACATCACCAGATAGTTATAATATATATATAATAGTCAGTTTCAGCATTTATTCTTCTTCAGTACACATAACATTTGTATATAATAGCATAATATAGCACATAAATGTTGACTTTGTCAAGTAAAATTTCTTATAATCTCTAAAACTGACAGATATAATGATGTATATATGTGTACATTGATGTATTTATCTTTCACCAGCATAAAATCATCTCTAAATTCCGCTATTGTATCATTGTACAATGTTTTGGTTAAAAGTATCAACTATGTATATGAATCCTCCAATCAAGATTTTAAATTAAACAGAGTTTCTTATTCTTGTGAAGACTAGAGAACCGACTAGGTACTATGTATAATATTTATATTTACCTATTTACAGATTTTACGACCTTGTCGCGAGATTCATTCTCCGTAGTGAATCATCATCATGTAATATACCTAATTATAATCTCTTGTAACAGCTTTATTATGTAGTGTACACATAATTTATACAACAATTTTCTCCGTGTATTTTCCAACATCTATAACGCAACAGTATTGTACAGACAGACAGATCAATTTAAAATAGATTACATAATTTACAAATTGAAGTTATCTATTCATGTTTACCTAATGAAGTATTATAATACACAATATAGAGTAATTTGGTGGCAATAAAATTTCAGTTTACTTAACATCCAATTATTATAATGACTATCCCTATATCATCATTTGTAATACATGCATCTTTGAATCGTATAGGTAATCTATAATTTATATCTCTTAATAATTTGGTAAGTCAGCACCACCATGTACTACTGCCACTTGCGCATGTACATTTACAATTTATGTATTAGCCTAACAGTTTCGTTTTTAAACCTGCTTATTTTATACAATACATACAATTGCATCCCGAGGAGTGATGGAGGTATATGTAATTAAAATATACCCGTTATCCTAGTATAATTAATTTCTAACATTAAACCGCAATAACGTTTTACCGGAGTGTCGATTTACTAAATCTAAATAGGATGATTTTGAGATATGATGGTTTTTACACAGTCGGATGAATAACTGGGATATAGCTACCTATATCGTGCTTTGTGCAGTTTTTAATATTTTAGTAGTGAGAGGTTCTTTGTGTAATGTTATGTGCATGAATGCAATGAGATCAATTTTCCTAATATTTTATATTTCCACAATGACAACTTCTCTGCTTGTATAGTAAAAGGTAACATGGAATTCAATATGATTATACATGTGTCTAGATAACATTAATAACAAAAAACATGGTCCAATTCAACACTGGGTTTTCTTGTCCTGTATAGATTCATATACACATATAGAATGTAGACTTTCATTTGGATATATAGACTATATATATTCTAAGAATTACTTCTCTCTGTCGTCCTCTTCTTCTCACACTCTTTTAATAAACTAGAATGTGTATAGAGAGACTTCGTCGACATATATTTTCCAGAATAAGTCCTAAATACCTATTTTCAAATACTTCATATCCATATCATATAATATACTTTTTAAACAAATATAATATTTCACTGCGCAGAATACGATTGTAGGCGAGCTTGTAAATAGTACTTATATTATTGTATAATATATTTTGCCTAAAATACATATAATATATATGTTATACGACTAGTAGACATTCAGTATTTCTGCACCTATAAACAAAGGACAAGAACGTTTATCACAGCATTTTTTACAGACATCTATATCTTCTTATTAACCTACAAATATGACAGCAGTTTTAACATTCATTCAATTGCACATTGAAGAAAAGTAAAATTACAAATAACAAGCGATAAATATGTATACATATATATTCCACAAATAGCGATAATACATTACATATAAAGCCTCTGTCTAAAAACCTTAGAAGCATAATGCTGAAATTTTCTAGTTTTACTGGACGACTGGAGGACACTTGATTTATACGTTTTGCTGCTTGACAGGAACGAAAACAGTACTTAAGTATAGATTACTTAATAATATATTTCACATTGATAATAATAATTTAAATAATCGCGATTCATAGTATCAACTCACAGGACTACAATCATTTTTCAATATGATTTATATTATACACGGCTAAATACATTTTATCTAGACACTGGAAATAGCACTCGCACTTTCATGATGCACCACTAGACAAAGATTAATAGGCTTTTTGCAATCAACAACACATATATCTACGTAAACATAAATATAATATAGACTTTGAATAAGTTGCGCAAAAAAACTTTATTTAGAAATTATAGGGTAATAAGAAGGATTCTAAAATTCGCATTAGCGCTTGCGTTTTTCGTGGCCGACAACAGAACAGAAGGACTCATTTTTTCTAAACGATTAAAGCTGGTCAGTACCGTTTGTTCCTAAAAATGAAAAAATGAAAATTAAGATACAAATAATCACATGAATATATTACTTATTTATGAGAATAGAGTAAGAATTATAAAAATCGATGGAATGGATTTGAAAGTTCAAATCACTACACAGAAATATTTTATCGAATGATAAACACGTTATTATTAATGAAGAAAAAACATGCAGAAAAGGGGTACTCGCATTCACCTGTTGTAACTTTATATATGAGTAGTATAACAAATTTACACATTGTATTTTGTTAGTTAAGCAGCAGTTATAGTGGCATATTACTAGCTGGTAAAGCATTACTAGTGTTAATTTAGTACTAGTTAAAGCATAAAAGCATTATGTTCTACATCGACCTACCTTACCTCTTAACAATGGTTAATAGTCTAAATGCGTTAAATCAAATGGGATGCTTGGCTTTCCCAATGATTTATCTAACTCTATGTTAATCATCACACGACCCTTGATCAGCTCTTCCAGAGAGAAACTTTTTGTGAACGTAAATCATACAAAAAATAATATGATTATTAAAATGCATAATATTTTATGCTATATCCTGTATCTCTATGTTGTAAGTATGTGCTAACAATCAAGAACACAAAATATATTTACAAGGTCAACAACAGCTACAACGTTTTACTGCTAGTATTTACAAAGCTAAATTAATATCTGATTTGGTACTTTCCTCGTACACTTAAGTACAAATAGCTGACACATAATTCATACATATTACCATATTAGGTATGCTATATTGGCTATTACTGAGATGATAGTACTATACGCCTTTTGAAATGGGAAACTTTTGTTCCTTTTCTTCATAAATTAGTTTCTCACCAACCGTTTAGCTAAATGAAAAATCTAACTAAGTCATGACCCTACATTGTGTATTTACAAATATAACTCCTAACATTCATGCAGTTTTTTAGTTCAGTTATTCAGAATATGAATCTAAAATAATAACAAGCATAATTAACATATAAACGCATTTTGTTAGTATAAAGCTTTAGCAAAAATGTCAACACAATCTTTATGAAACTCAGAATGTAGAATTTCTATCTAGAGAGGAGAAAATTAATATTACTCCAGGAAAAACAATACCAGTAATAGTAAAAAACTTGCATTTTAGTTTTGGTAGTAGTTATGTAGTTTTATATGTTGCAGTAGATTTGCATCTTTCCTTGCCTTTTTACTGGTCCATGCCAAAGAAAGTTTTGCCTGCTTTCCACACAGACACACGCTTAACATTGTCTTTGTCCTTATTTAGTCAGTCATTATAATTATTATCACCAACGTGGCAAGAGAGCAACCCGATTGTGGCACCCAATTTGTCATTCACAACTATTCTTCATGATTGCATGTCAGAGCTTTCTAACTTTCACCAAGATATCGTTAACTGTTAAGTTGCTTTTTGCGCTGTTTAGCAAAAGTTGGCGTGTAGCATATAAACTGGATGCAATATTGGTTGAACTTAGTAATAAAATATTTAAAATACAGTGTAGAAAAGTGTTTCATAACGGGTGACTGGCATGTAACCAAATAACCAAACTGGTTTTTGTTATACAAGCAATTTAATAACTAAGGGGGCAATTAACTTAACATTCCTGCTTTCGTAAACGATTTCATAAAAGTGAACACTCATAATCATCAAATGTAACAATATTTACACAATCAATCACGCACATCACCCCAACAATCGTTTGAACTTTCATTCTGTAAAAATGTCATTAATTAAAAGTGGTAAGTAAAAAATAATACATCTGTGTAAAATTGATGTATTGTTCTGTATTAAGTGTAGAGGTTTACAAAAATGCAACTATATATAGCTAAAATGTATGTACATGTATTATAATAATATAGAGTATACATGTTTATATTTAAAAACTTACATCATTAACATAACGGCATATTTATGTACAGGTCAATCAGCATATCATCATCAACAACAGTAACAACAGCACCGCAAACAATTTGCAATATTTATAGTTTAGCTAACTCTAAAAATGCAATCTCTGGTAATATACGTGTATACAACTCAGTGATTGTATAACGGCAGACCTTAAACTAGTGTTCATAATAATTCATTTCATAATGCAAACGGCAATCACTCAAATTCAGCATATCAATATTATTTTGATCAGTTTTTATGTACAAAACAAGTCCAAAGTTTTTCTATGGTAGAGATTGGATATCGTTTTTAACGTAGGCTTCATATATCATATTCATCCAATCGAAGTATCAAAAGGGTTATGTTTAGGTTTCATCGATAAGATGAAGAAAACATGTCATTGTAAATCAGAGTTCACAGTAGAGACGTGATGTCGCCTAAATATTTATCAAAAAATCACAACTGTTAAAAAATTTACATTCTGAGTCCAAAAAGTGTGGCTTTCTCCCAGTCATCCCAATCCAGTGGGTCAAATGTTCTCTCAAAATAGGCATCTAGAGTAGAATACATGTGATGCAGAACTCCTTTAAGCTTGTTACCTTCATCAGGATAGATCTTTGAGAAAAACAGGTAAATTCATGTTTAGTTCCTTGTTTTATCAACTGTCGTAATTACAAATTTTCAAGGTCAAGGATATACATATCCGTAGGATACAAGATGCATGTATGTAGTGATTTACCTGTTCTGAAAACGGGACACCTTGCTTAATCAGTGCTTTGCTTAAATACATGGTGTGCTGGAAATGAATTTTCTCGTCCGCCGTTCCATGCACAAGCATGAAATTCTTTCCCGTTAATTTGGGCACAACCCTGGTTAAATCTGCCTCTTCGTATCCTTTATAGTTGAAGGTAAAGTTGGGCAAGCCCATGAACTTTTCGACATATGCCGCATCTGGAAATCGGATGGATGTATAAGATGAATAAACAAAATAACAAACAAAGCTACATATTTAAAAACTTTAATTACAAAGATATTGGAACTGACTTAGGAATTCCCATTTTGCAATAGGGGCGATAGCGGCACCGCAACGGAAAAGGTTATCCTCGTCATTGGCCATCATGCTGACGGCTAGAAAGCCTCCATAGTTCCATCCGTATATGGCCATATTTTCGATGTCAATAAAGTGAAGCATCTTGCTCAAGTACCTGCATTATCCCATAAACATACTGAATGAAATAAACTTCACAAAACAAAAATTTAAAGAAAAAAGGTCACCAATTTAGCAAATTAAAAATTTTACTATACGCACTATATGAATGATGAATATTAGAGTTTTGCCTGCTCATACTTATTTTTCATCTACATTTTGTAAAACTCCATTCACCCATATTTGTGCTCTTGCGCTTTGCAGCATCATCATATTTTTCATAGGTATATACAGCAAAAATGGTTCGCTTGTCACATATCCGTAGGGTACAATGTATTAGCCACAGTGCACGTACGACACAGTGCATCATTTAAAATCACATTTTCCAATTTTCCAAGCACCAGCTCATGCATAATACAGCACGGCAAATACACCACCAAATCGAGTTTCGCCAAACTTCAAACTTACTTTGATTTTGTTTACAGACAGCTCATGGACATTGTATACGGAAATATACAGACATGTCAGTATATTCTTATATATGTTATGCATTAAAGATACATGTCAGTCTAAGGAAAGCTTTTATTTTCAAAACTAAATACAAAATATATTACATGCACATACATGTCTGTATTCCCATGTAGCAATTTTTTATTTAATATTTACTGAGACATCGAAAAAGAGAAAACTTGGCACGGTGAAAGCAGTTTCTATACGGGATACTTTTAGAAATATAGGCATTGCTGTTGCAATGCATGACTTTACAGACAGATTACATTACATTGCACATCTCTCTACTCTGCTGAAAAGTGTTCAAGTCATAAAGAGAATATTATGGCAGAAAGGGACGAGACACGATAAAAGAACGAGAGGAGAAAATCAAGTTAAGGACATATTACCGAATAACTTCCAGTTGATCTGTAACTTCGACAGTACCCAGTGTATGAAAGAGAGAGCCCCGAACAACTTCTCCTTGGAATCCAGTGCCCCGCCCGTCTATTTCTGCAACAATGTAGTTGTTCTTTGATGCCAAATAACTGGCCCATGACAAGCCCCATTTCTCTGAAACGAGCTGCGTTCCAGGACCACCATCCCTGCAGAATTTGGTAAACACAAGAATATTAGTTGGAGAAAAAGCGAAAAGTAGGAGAGAAAATACGAAATAATATTTTGAAGAGAAGAAAGTATGAAAGAATGTGGGCAGAAAGAAATTCTAATTTCACAACGACATTATTACATGAAAATGCTGATGAAACATCTCAACTATTTCTGCCAAGCTGCTTTATACCCACAGAATTATTTTCTCCTCAAATGTACGAAAAGATATTATGCACATATTGCATATTTGCATTCCGTTATGTGTGCGACGGAAAATTACTAAAATTCTTCTGTGTCTTGAACTGTGAATTTGTCGGCTGGGAAATAGTTCTTCGAAGACAATGTAATAGTTTTAAATTATACTACAGAACATTCAGAGAGTTCTTCCAACATCATCATTAGGAAAGACCATTAGGAAATGCTTCTGTTCATTTTCGCAGACATCATTACTTCAGATTTAAACAAAAAGGTCTTATTGCGAGATGGTTGTATACAAAAGTCACTTGTTGGTTCGTACGGGTTCCATGAACTCACGTTACCCCAACTTTGGCATTTTTACTATTTGCTTCTACTATTTTAGTTGATTTTCTTCTTTTATGCATGATGTAGCGTAGTTCAAATGTCAACGCCGAAGCATACTCGAACAAAATGCTGAAAATAATGATGGCAGTTATTTTCACTAAAACACTTTTGAAGCTGCTGTAACGTATTATATTCATTACTCATACAAACCTACAAACCTTTCTGGCACAAAGTGGGAATGAATATGTGATCTTCAAAGGAATTGTGCAATGACAAAACAGAAATACGCAAAAGACGACCTTAATAAAAACATTATGCTGGCTTAAAAGAATTGAAAAAAACATGCACCCATTTCGACAAAGTCTGAAATAATAATATGCAATATAAAAATTGAAAAGTACTTTTCTGTCACAATTTGTTAGTTGATTTGATAAAAAATATCATTGTTTTCTTTAGTCGTTAGTCATTCTTAGAATCGACCTATTTGAACCTATTTTACATCTGAAAACTTACGTATGAAGAATCATTGGAAATTTAAATTCCTCTTCCTCCCTCAGACCCGGAGGTAGGTACAGTCTCACGGGGGCTGAATAACCTCCAGTAGTTGCTACAAAGAAAGTTCTTAAATCAGGGAGCGCCAACTTGTTCACTCGGTCCCTCAGCTCAGTATTATTGTTGAGGACGAGAATGAGGTGACCTGAAGGTGCGCTGTGAAGCGTCACATAGGGTACGGTGGGTCCCAAACACTCTCTCACAAAGAAATCCTTATTCGGACTGAATATCACTGTATTGTACAAGCAAGGAGAAACTTTCACCACAATTTTCTTTGCAGGTTTAGTACTGTTAATATTTGTCGCGCCACCAGTTTGACTAGGAACAACTCTCCCTGGAGCGTTGTTTTGATTGCTATTACTATTTGGCTGTCCATCACCACCAACAACACTAATACTTGGCGTTACAGAAGCATTGAGAAGCATCATATCAGTTATGCTGGCACTATACGAGCCATAGGAAATCATCATGCTTCTTTGAGACTGAGATGATGATTTGTATGACGACGACGAAGGAGCAAGGACTGTTCCATCAGAGGAAACATCCTTTGTACGTTGAAGATGGGCGTAATGATGATCAGCCGAAGGTTTTTTCCCCTGCTTTCTCAAATGGGAAAGGGAAGACCCCCTTGGGCACGTTATACATAGTGGGGCTGCCACAACGGTGGAATTTGACGATTTTTCAGAGGTCCTGTACAAATGCCGTTGGCCTGGACTCTCGTGTGGAACGGCAATAAAGTAACTAGACAAAGTAGCAAATAATACAAAATAACATTGTTAATATATAAGCAGGTAATATTTACACCCACACAATATATGTATACTGATTTACCCCCTACTACTGCATTACATTTTTATCAACCTATAATTCTCTGTATTGCTTTTTCTCGTTTCGTAAAAATGTGTGAACTAGTATAGTAATACATGTTTGTATAATGCAATACGGCGGCAAATAAAATAAATAAGAATTGATACTGGTTCTTGTGAATGTCAGAAAATAGATAAGACGTGATGCAAATCGATTACTGTTACTACTCCACCCAACGCTCCTCAATCACTTTGCGGCTGTCAAGTGTAATCCGAGCTTAGGAAGCACACAATTATTGGTATGTCACCACAATGAAACCGATACAAGAACTTTCACGTATGTATTGTGTTACTACTTACTACATATCTTTACTTGAAGTAGACAGTTTTTCGTTGACATTTAACGCTCGTTTGCCATCCATTTTCTTTAAAATTGCGATATACAACTAAATTGGATATTATTTTACGTTTTCAACAGTTCGCATGCACAAAATATATTCACGGAAGATAGTTTGAGGTAAAATATAAGGTTATACGTACACATTTTGCGTGGATTGGTCCCATGCAACGATTTCGGTGACCTCGAATGGCCCATATGTAATAGGAATCTCTCTGCCACTGCTGACATTAAGCCATACAATGTGTCTGAAATGGCCAGCTTCTCCATCTCGTCTAGGGATTCGCATTAAACAGCTTTTCCCATCGGCAGAGAAATGAGGGGGCTCAATAAAGTCAAGCCAGCTGCCTTCAGGAATCGGAACGGTATAAACCTGCAACAATGAAAATGCAATTTTTCTCATGAAATTAAGGCTTTTCTTAACGCACAACACCCAATACATCTACTTTTATCTCCACCAACATATTACGTATTACTATTGTTCGTGATAATCGTGGTCAAAACACAATTCATTTGCGGCTATTACGAACCAACACTGCACGAGAAAGTCTAACAAAAGTATTTCGTGCTTGTCACTTACCCGATTACAAATCCATTGTGAAGCTCGACATGTGGAAATGACAGACTTGTTCTGCAGTCGGTTGATCCATACAACGACAACGGAGTCATCGTTGATCCACTTGACTCCAGTTAAATAATGCTCACTGAAATGAGATTTAATTAATAATGATTTTAATGACCAAAAATATTATGATTAATGATGGTTCAACAGTTATGTAAAATACATTTTGGTGTCATCATGATAAATGGTGAGATTTCATGGTAAAGCTAATTTATTAAGCTTACCTAATGTCTATAGAATCGGGCGGCTTAAAAGGAATGGACAATAACGACGGAGATCGAAGATCGACAGCCCATAGGGTCACTTCAGGAATGGGTGTTCCAGCCTATTTAAATAAATATTGCCTTATTACACCAAAAATTTATTTCATGACAATGTGTTATATGTTTGAATTGGTCTGATTATATGACTACTCCTAAACGGATTAAGTTGCAGATGATACGTTTGCGTACACACATAATGTGACTTGCTTAACGGAAAGAAAACATCCGCTTTAGGATACGGATCATTCAATGCACTTCTCTGTGGGATAAAAGGAGTCGTCCACCAGTCAACTAAAAGGGTTTACAGTAAATCGATACCGCTAACGAAGAATCTATTTCGTTTACTAAACCTATATATATGTATTCGTCTCATCTTCAAGAAGCCCCAAAACGAGAAAAGATGTAGATAAAAAGATCCAAAGATAAATATTTTTCTAAGAAATCGATTTCAGATTCACTGCAGAAATAAAAGATTGTTGTAAAACTTGACAAAATATATTGAAAAAGTATTCCACAAACGTATCTGATTGACAATATCTTTCTTCTATCTCTATGCTTGCCGTACCAAACAGAAAAAGAGAAGACGCAAAAAGCAAACTTGTCCTTCTCAACGGACCAAGACTTTTTCAAAGAAAAACTTTTTTGCCTACTCTACTGTGGTCCTTCAAAACTAGAGTAATACTTAGGCCCAAGCTTCTTAAATAAATAATAAATACGAGAAAGTTGCAGAAGAATGACGTTTCATCAATCGAAAAATGCTTCACAAACTTTTCCTCTTTTGAATGTTTCAAGCATCTTGAATGGAGTTTCTTGCCTATGCAAACATAACCAGAAAATTTTCCACTACTTCATAAATCATCAGTGTTTTTTCATCTTTACATAATTTTAAAAACTTTTCTTCTTCAAAACTTTACATGAGCATCTAATTTATGTTCGATGTCTATACGTAATACATATTATTATATTATGTAGCCACGTTTTGTTTACAAAGCTTATCAAAGAACCTTCACAC
>JAQIXW010001098.1:0-21632 GCA_034700685.1 Willowsia buskii
AAAATCTCTCCGCGTGGTATTGCTTCCGTATGAACGATTATTTTAATTACAATATTTATTAATTAATTTCAATGCTTCGTTTTCTATATTGATTATGAGCGTATATGGAATAAATTATATCAAAAAATTAGTTATTTTACAACACTGAGAGCTAAATACTCAACAAATGTTTATTTGATTTTTAAAATGATGTAAAAAAATATGTTTCGAAAGTTGTTGTATGGTTCATAGCTGGTCTCAAAACTAAGTGGTCTGGTTGAGATCCTTGGATGTTGACATAGGGCATGGAAATGTAATGCGGTTCTTGTCACGGCTATCTGTAAGTTAAAAATAAAATATTGTTAAAACATTGGTTAGTAACTTGTCTCCGATTCTACAAGTTTCATGTCGTTTGAAGTTTGCCATTTTGCAATCCCCCATGCAACCCCTCTGGTAAATATAAATGTCATACGAATGATATTATAAGTGTTTTTGTACTAAATAAGCAGTTTCTATGAAGATAGACTGACAGACTATTGTAAAAGTATCATGGAAATAATACGATAATGAAAATATCATAATTCAGTCAATTTGTCAGAGACTTTTACTTCGTAGGAATAGTCCTTTACATAATATATACTTTTGACCATCTTCTGCAACATTCATTTTCTCTGGAAAACTATAAAATGCAAATTTGGATGAGATCTCCATCATAGAAAAAAATTGACCTGTTTAAACCAAAATATCATTGAGTAACCCCTTTTTTTACTTTAGATGGGAGTTTCAAACAAGAAAGTATTACATAAAGTACTTAAAGTGGAACTGTCTGTATGTATGTCTGCAAAATATGTATTTCCTGGACTTCCACTGTTTGCTTGTACCTGTACCTCTTTTTATGTGCATGTTTCATAATGCAATGTTTCCTTCCCTTGTGCCTGCATGCATATTATTATGTGCTTTGTGTTTAACACGTGTTTAACAATTGCTTCCTTTGATCTCCATCAACTTATCACTCTTCTTCACAACCGGAGCTACATGTACTTGTCTTGCTGCCGGTTCAATTATGTGAATGGGCATACTTTAACATTACGTAGATTACATTTACTTAACATTATAGTTTTCATTTGTCAAACCCCCTTTCTGTCCCATATGAGGACGTAATATGTGAATGAGCCCGGTCTGGAGTTTTGGTATACCTACCTACACATTATTCTCTCTTGAATGTGGTACGGAGTCTCCTCCATACTTTTTGATTGCCAAAGCTGACAACTTCTACAGATGATGAAAACACTACAGTTTGCCTGCCTATGTTGGAATGTAGTCTTTGCTGCGATAAAACTTATTCTAAGAATCACACTTTTGCAAGTAATTACGTAGGTTATATTTATTACTGCAAATCTGAAGCGAGAAAAAAATAGATAATCTTTTTATAATTAGTGAAGTTCAATTAAGTTTAGTAAACACCGTTGCACTGTTAGTGTATTTACACAAATATTTTGTAGAAATCAAAGTTTTCCTAAAAAACACGTGCGTAGAAGTCTATTATAATAATTTTTTAAATAAAAATAGTTGGAGGATCAATTGTGTTTGATTTGTGATTTTTTTCCAACTTCAAAAAAATAAGGGCATTAGACAGGACCAGTGACAAAGCAGCTTCTAACAATATATCTCACCTTTGTTAGGAAGTAGAAGTTAAAATAGTTGAATTGATTGAATTGATTGCCTTTATTTCTAATTATAATGGAAGAGTTAAATGTGTCTCGCAATGCAACTCTCCAAGAACAAACAGTTCCAGAGAATGAAAATCATTCAAGCCAACAATCAGCTCCAGGTATATATTTAAAACGTACTAATTTCAATACTCGACAAACATCATTAATCGTTATAATTTGTTTCGGATAACAAAACGGAAACTAATCTCATTTTTTAATAGCTGCCAATATGCATATGCCTTCGGATGACTCGTTGGGTGCCGCCGATGTTGATCTTGACCAGCTTTGGCCAGAAGACAGTAATAATGGCCAAACAATTGTTGGCCAAAGGGTCGCTACAGAAGAAAACACTAGTGGCGTCATGTCATTACCAGAACCAGGGTAAAATTTATTTAAAGACATGCTAACTATTTTACGCTGCAGTGCTTTAAAAATTATTCAGCTTTAAGTCTACCTAAGTGACCTCGTTACCTTTCACCATTTGAGCGTTAAACTTAAGTTTCTCATTAGATGTGTTGACTGCATGTATACAAAGACTAGTGAAAATCAGACAGAAACTGCTCCGTTCTCCGCAATAAACGACGTTTTATTTCTCACCGAATGAAGTATCACTGCTGATTTTTTTAAAGGTTATTTGTTCATTTCACTCTATTTTACAGAGCGTCAACTGCGGCGGCAAGAGCTTGCTCATCAGTCACTGTTGATCCATGTTCCCGTGACTACCTACCAGAGGTTCAACAAATACGTAATTCGGAGGCAGTGGCAGTTGTAGAATCTCTACTGGTAAGTTTTCGATTTTTTTAAACATTGGTATTTCTCTCAATTAAAACTCCTACAATGTGCATTCTAAACCGTTAGTAAACAACTTTAAATAAATTGTTAACGCATTTGGATTGTTTGACAAAAGTTTTCAACTAAAAAAATAAATATAAATATACTGTTTTAAAAACGATTTTTTAGGACGAAGCTGTAAGCACGGCCTCTGATCTTGGCGAAAGGAGTGCGGAAGCAAGCGTTGACTTTGGGAATAATACTTCCATGCCAAAAAGGCAAAAATTAACTGGAAATGGTAATAATTATCAGAAGATATGACAATAAATGACATGTTAATAATGCTTGCTAAAATACCGTAAATTCGCAAATAGACTCCCTCCCCCAATTACTAGCGTCCCCTGTAAATAGACGAGGCTTCAATGAATATTTTATTATTACTCTCCTCCCCCAATAGACGCTACAATGTATGTCCCAATGTCCAATTGCAAATTTACGGCATTGTATTAGCAGTTCTGTATTTTTTTCTAACCAATATGAAAAACAACAAAAACAGAACTTATAAACAATCTATATAATTTGACTGCTTTCGTAGTGAGGGGTTTGCTAAATTTATTTAATAATTTTCGCATTCCAGATGGACTTTCTCCAAGTTTGGGAGAGTATGGACAGTACCTACAGCAAAATGTTCTTCCCACAATCGACATGGAGGGAAACATTACAGATCGGGAGATTGGCGATGAGGTCACTTCCATGTAAGTGTATTTGTTTAAAATGAACCCAATATTATGCAGTTTTTAAAGGTCATTCCGAGCTACACATTTTGTGATTTTTTATACAAAAAATAGTGCAACATCCAGAAGCAACGAATCAAACACCACGCCTGAGCAGCAAGAATCCGTCCCAAGCTCCTCTACTAACCTCATCAGAGTCATAGTCTTAGCAGGTGCTACCACGCAACCCAATTATCTAACGGAGGTATGTATAACACCCACTCACAGGAGTTTTTAAAGATAACGATATCCAGAGTTGTCATATAATAGGAGGGGAAACGAATCCAGATTTGCTTTGCGATTTTTTCGTCAGACATTCACTCCAGCAAATTGATATATACCGGACATGCATACCCATGAAAATTTGGCCGCAAATCAGGGATTGCTTTAATGATCAGGAATTGGTCCTAAATAGGGGTGTCATTTGACGACCCGTTTTTTGCTCATCAATGATGTAATATCGTATTTTGGGAGCATGCTCCCGAGAAATCTGTGTTTTTGTCCGCCAATTAGAGATCGCCTCGCGAAAATCCTTTTTTGCTCATCAGGGATTTTTCTAGGAAATCAGGGATAAAATTTAGTGACTCAGGGATTTTTTCGAAAAGTCCATAAGGCGCATTTGTGAGTCGATTGCCCGGAGACAGGTTGCTGGGGTCTTTAAACCTTCTTGCGGAGGTGAAGAGCGTTTGACAGAACGAACTTACAAATTAGCTAAGCATCTTCAGTCGAAATATCTCAGCAAATCTGGATATATTTGTATTTTTTGAGGTAGTCTTTGGATTTCTTTTTTTCTCCCCTTGATGCCAACTCAGGATTGACTCGTTATCGTTTCAATGTCTTGATACCTACTCAATGTTTTAGTTTAATGCAGTTTGAACTATATTTGTAGCACAATGTATTCAATTTTCAGGCGGATGTTGATCAATTTAAAGAAAAAATTTTCCCAGTTCTGGAGCAAGCTCGAGGTCAGATGTCTCGAAAGACATTTGACACACAAAAAACCCTAATAAGCGAACTTGGAGTTACTGCATTTCGAGCTATGTTTTCTGATAGTGAGATTATAAGCACAAGGGTGAAAAAGAAGAAGGAACTTGCGAGCATCAAGCTCAGCATTTTGAGCAGTATGTGCAAAAAGACAATTTACCTATGACCAATTAATGACAATGTATGTTTATTGTAATATTTTATGATTTTTTTTGTTATTTTAGGATATCTGGCTTTCTTGTTCTCCACAAATGATATCACGTGGGCCGCATTTAAAGCATTTGCCCTGTCAAAGGAGGAAGGATTTCGTTTGACGGAGGAAGACTACAAATATTTCTGCGATCAAGTCACGAAGTATTACACAGCTAAAATCAAAACACTAATGGAGCTGATTGAGTAATTTATTGACGCTGTGTATTTTTTTACTCTTTGATTTACTTAGTTAAACCCGCTTTGTTAAAATTTACAGAAATATATTATCTTTAACTTATTTCTTAATAATGCATTTTTTGCAGAAGGATAAGTTTATGTCTTATTGCATGCTATTATGTATATCTGTCGTTTATTTAATGTGTAAGGCGTAAGGGGGAGATCGTTATAACGTTATACGGATGTTGTTGACTTAAAATCTATTTAAAGTATTAAAAGATTGACGGTGGTGAAATGTATATCATATTTGTTTAGATAATTATATATACCAGTTAGTACTAGCCATCGAGTCTTGTGTTGTCTAGTAAGCTGTAAGAATTTGATTCTGTGCTGTGAGTGAATTTAAATGACTATTGTATTTTATTTTTAAGTAATCAATTTTAAATACCGGTTTTGTACATTTTCATGGAAGGCTTGATAATTACAATTATATGCATCAATAAAGAAAAAACTACCTAATTATGCGTGAATATTAAATACTAACTTGTGTATAAGGGAGACAAGACCAAATAAAATATTATCCCTAAAATGTGTGAAGTGAAGAGATACTCTAGAAATTATTAAACAATTAGACCTTTACAGCTTAAACTCAAATGCAATGCTTAACATGCACATATGAAATGCTTAAGCTTATTTTGTAATTAAAATGTATAATGAAACCTTTTTCCTGAAATGTTCCTTAATACGTGCGTCATAGTCACGTAAGCCAAAAGCAATACATAATATACACTTATGTGAACTAACCATGTAAATTCAAATACCGCAATCTGTCCATGTTAAACAATTCCTCAAATTCTATATAAAGCGAATTAACACTTTGTAAATTATCTTAAGTCACTGTTACAATCTAGAAGTATTTAGACCTGTACTGGTTTACACTGAGAGTTTTGCTAATGGCCAGTAGTGGCCAGTGGACTGATGAAAACCTGAGGATTGGTTTTCTCGTTCCGATTGTAATTAGTACCGTGATTTCCAGAGGAGTGGAAACCGGTACATAATATTTATTCAGTCTGATTCCTGGGGATTGTAATCGGACTTTTCTGTAATGATGAAATGATGAAATTCGGTCTTTGATGTAAAGTAGATTTAAGTACATGCAATTTACTTAGAATAAAACAAGAAATCTAAAATTAGCCATCCGTACGAACCGACTTCCCTACGTACATATTTTTACTCATGCTTATGCATTTTGCTACTGCTACTCACTTTTATGCAGTCTAGCCTCACATTCAATTTTGCACGTTTGCAACAAAGTAAAGTTTTTATCATGCTATGGCTGAAGTAACACTTTTCCTATCAATGCACCATGCTAATTTTGCAATACCTGGTCCCCGATTAAAAAGGGGTATTTTCTCGCGCTAACTTATTTGTCTCCTTTACCAAATGGGTTTAGGAAGGAAAATTAAATCCCTAAAATACGCTGGTTCGGATAAACAATTTGAAATGATGATTGAACGAGGAGGGGGAGGAAGGGAGAAAGGATTGAAAGGATAAATGATAATGGAGGATACATTAACAGCATGATAAAACAGAATACAAATTGAAAACGAAATGAATACAGATTGAAAAGCATATAATTTCTATTTTAAATAAAACTCGTACTCTCCAAACTCCAACAGACTCGTATAAATATTATTCATACCAATTGGTACCACCTGACATACTGGAAAATCACTGATCTCGCATGACATAAACAAAAGTGGCAGATTCACATATTAATTATTTGAAATGAATATAGTGTAGTTACAACCTCACAAAAAGTTACCGGAGCTGAACACTTGCAAAATACCGATGTGCAAGATAAATAATTAAATCTTAATATTTAATTTTGTACATACATACAATATCATGAAACTTATTGTTAGTTTTTTTCTTTTCTTCGTATTCTTAAGACACAGCTGCCAACATTACCGACCCGATTGCATCCAACTCACCAAATGAGCGCATGCAGTTGGCATTAGTTAATGGAGATTACTCTAACATGTAAATTAATTCCTTTAATGTTACAAAATTTGAGTTTAAATTTAAAATATTAAACTTACATAGTTTATTCCGATTTCTATTTAACAAGTGGTTTCCAACGTGAAGCTGAGTAGGAAATTTCCAGTCCTGAAGATGAAGAATCATATGGCTCTCATAACACACTTATTAATATTCACAGTAACACTGCAACTGCACAAAGCAGTGCTTCAACACAACATAGGAATGAAAGAGCACTTGAATATGCAGACACTGCTAATCGTGTGGACATGGATCTTGATAGAGTCGATGAAGTAGCTGCTGGCAGTGAGAATGTTTCCTTCAAAGAACCTAAGTAAAAACAAGAAAATGGCAATTAAAAACATGATTAAAAATGACGTATGTAATTATTTCAATTATATCTTATATCTTAGGGAACATGACGACATTGATATTCATTATCCTAGAGAAGCTCAAAGCCTTCCAGCTAACAATAAGTACATGTGTTTGCCAATGGAGGATTCCAATTTGAGTGGTTTGGAGACCCCTAACAATAATCAGATACCAACGCATATAGCGTTTGTGGTGAGTTATTTAAACGTTTGACATTGACATTTTTTGCTTGAACTTTCTTAGCGAAGTAAACGTACCTCACTCAAACGATTCTTGGATGAAACTGTTTTTGCAAAGTTAGCAGCTTCCAATATTCTTCAGGAAGTGCCTACAACAATTGGCCTTATGAGTGGAGATGATCTGAACAAGCAAATCATTGCGACTTATGGAAAGAAAGTATTCGATCTTATCTTTGATGCCGACGAAATAAAAGCTGTTCGTACAACTGCAAAATGTAATGCAGATGATTGCACAGCGGGAGGACTTAACGAAAGTAAAGTCTTTATTATTGCAGGTAATTTATGTAATTGTACAATCTATTGAGTATAAAAACAAAAGTACTTTCTTTTCCTAAATTCACTTTCTCCGTACGTTTTATAGCTTTTGTTTCATGGCTCATTTCCAAGCCAGACCTTGAGCTTTTGACAATTGACGAGTTTAAGAAATATGCAGAAAATGCAGTGAAGGAGGATAATTCTGGATTGAACCCTCAAGATATAAAGTACATTAGGAACGACGTCATTATTCGATATGGCTATACAGAAGGAAGACTGAATTATCTGGAGCCAAGAAGAAAACATGAGTAATATTGCTAACTCAAAATATTACCAACTCTCAAAATTGTTCTTAAGTAGCCTACTTTTCCATAAATTGACTAAAGCAAAAGATTGTAAAAGAAATGATTCATGGTTTGATACATGTTTTAAGCCATGCATTTCTTAAGTTAAAAACATTGCAAGATTTTCTGATGGTTTTTCGCAGTTGTGTACGGAATAATTGTTACACTTGAGATAAGTAAACTTACACAATTCCGATGTATTTTTTTCAATTTCATAAATTCTATATTCAAATTCAAAAAAATATTGATCACTGTCTAAGCATTTGACAAATAATATTGTAAGTAGCTACTAGCAAATATGTATATTTATTACAGAGTAAACAATTACACATAAATAAACTGTTCATGACTTAGTACTCATGAAAAAGAAGCTTTATATGATCATATTTACTCTTCTTAATATATAACGAATGGCAGAATTGTATATGTGCTCTTAATGGTCTTTTAGTTAATGCATAATAAGCTAATACGGCTCATAATGAGGGACTATCTATTTTATTCTGAAGTTACATATAATGATTTTCGTTTACGGGGAGCACATAATTAAATCAAACTCCTAATTGATTACTAAACATTTTATAAAATAAATAAGGTTGAGAGTGCTTTCTCTTTGATAAACTTTCACAGAATCTGATAAGCTTTAGTAGACTATGTATGAATAGAATTTGATTATCATAGTAGTAAGCCAATAAGATACGAACATATTTCTTAAGCTAACTTTTCCTGCAAGTTGGACTATCACTGAATACTAAAAAAGATAATTATATAGATTTTAAAGTAAAAAAATCTATTGAGTAAAACTTAAGGCCATTCAAACGGAGAAAGCGAGACTCCTACTACTGTATCAAAATTTATTTCAGGTGTCCCAAAAAATATTGTTTACAGTTTACATCATTTTACGTGATTTTAGAATTTGCATGAATGTTTTGTGCTTTTCATATCCTAAGAACGCAACAAGCAACTCGGAGCTCTTTGTTAATATATCACACAATGTTCTCTTCTATATGTGGAAAAGCCAATCAGAAGGCCGGAATACTTCAGGTTATGTGAGCTATGTAACAGTCAATGTTGAAATGTATCTAAGAAATACATATATATATATATATATTCTGATGTTCTTCTCGAGCATATCTATACGGGTACATACATATGTTTTATTCAAGGCTATCCAACTTGGTCAGCTTTGATTCTGAACCTAAATACCAATACGACTTGTTCGTGTGAAATCGATAAGGATGGACGGACCCATAATTTTTCTGTTTACATCATCTGCTTGCTTGCATCGTTACAAGCAAGCACTGCGGTGCTCATCTTGCTCGAGTTTCTACTTTTCCAGCTTCAGTCTCTGTACACTTCATACTACATGAACAAAATACCATTAGAAGATAGGGTAAAATACAAGAAGAGTTTTATGTCATCATATTGAAACGATCCACAGTTCTCGCCTTTTGCTACACAATTTAGGAGAGAGGGGAAAGAGAGAGAGAGAGAGAACGCATGAGGATTTTTTTGCACACATGTCAAAACATTGTCATATATTTTGCAAATTCGCCTTTTCGCAAAATTTTTCAAGCTCGTTAACTCTTCATTGTCTATTGATTTCACTGAAAATTTCAAGATGAGCAATATTCATACGGACGCCTCATTAAGTACCCGCGACAGGTTGGTCATACTTGCTGAAATGTATAGATTTGATTTTTATTTTAGTTGTAATTACGATGAGATTATTTCAGTGAACATAGTAAATACACAAAATGAATTGGAGCAAAAGTATGTTCATGAATTGCATTTTTAACTATGATGATATGATCCAGACGAGGACAACCTACCACAGGATGACTATTTTGAAAGCCCATCCACTTCATCCAAAGAAGGTAGAGTTTTAAAAAAATAGTGAAATAATTGGAGTGAACCCATTGTGGCATAGTGTCATCTTAAATAAATGTTTTTACTGTATTTTTATTTAGGTGACACTGCACTTGGTTCAAAAATAGAATGTGACTTTGATGTTAATAGAGTGCATGACGTTTCTATGGCTGCAGTGAATAAAGTGTAAATATTTTGGTCTTCTTAGCTTATGATAATTTTATAAGCTTATTACCCCGTCATTCATTTGACATTTATTGCATTCATTTAAAGGGAATCCAAATTAACAGTGAAAACAGAATCAGAGGCGATGCGCAGTCTACAAGCTTACTCCAACACTACTACAATCCAACCTTCTGAGTAAGCTTTCTATTGGATAACATTTTGCTTAAATATGTTATCTGTGACTTGTAACTATTTATTAAATTGGCAGTAATGGCACCCATCGATATCTGGTGGGGTCAATGACAACAGGACGAGATGGTGATTGCACTCCTATTAAATTGGGTGAAGTAATTCTTGAAGGGAATGACGTGTACTTTTGCACCACCAAAAAAACTGAGGATGAAGTGTCTCCAGCGCAAATAGTTCAAGCTATGGTAAGCAAAGTTTAAATGTTGTATTCACTCAATTTATAAGATATTTCATAACCATTTTGAAACTTTCAAAATGTAATTTATTTAACTGCAGAATAACGAGAATAATTGCGGTCCACCACCAAAACTTCCAAAATTTGAAGCTTCCTCGTCCGCTAAAAAACGTACACAGGCTTAATGAAAGCTACAATTATTTAGAAATTGCGTTCATCCTTAGAAATATAATTATTTTAATTCTATGCGTATTAACAGTTGAAATTGAAGACATTGTCTCGTATGATTTTTATGATGAAAACCTTCGTGTAAGAGTCAACCACCTCGAAATTTTGAAATATCCTTTAAAGTAAGATTTCCAAAAAACTAATATACCCAATTATTCTAAAAGATGGTACGAAAGATAAAGTGAAACCTTGATTTTGCAGAGTTGAGATTGCAACGGACTCTGACAACACACAGCCTATTGTGGACTCTACAAATGTTGCTGGTAATTTTGAATGCTTCTCGGATAAACAATAAATGATGATTTAAACACAACAATAAATAAAATTCGTTTTGTAGATGAGATTGCTTCTAATATGGAAGAAGATAAGATAAACTCTGATGATGGAATTGTTCCGGTTGTGGAATTGGAAGAAAGTATCTCCAATGAAAACGATCGCCATATAGACCAGGAGACGGAAGGCAATGATGGGTAAGTATTCTGAAAACCAATTATATAGTAGTATTGGGCAATATTTCAGAATCTTGCAAACTACAAAACACAGCGCTAAGCTTTCATGTCAACCAATTAGGAAAGTAATTGTTGGAGAGTTGTCAAGCGACTTGTCCGGACAGCAACAGGATTCTGAAATATGGGTGGCCACTGACACCACAGTAAGCGCCACCAATCAGACTGGTTACGACCCTGGACATGTTATAACTATGTAGGTTTTATGTGTTTAAACTAGTGAATTGATTGGTCAAAATTTGTAAATTCTTTGCAAGTATAATCTTGTAGCTGATGAAATATTGCTTTAAATTAATCTTACAGAGCATTTGCTCCACAGCCATGTTCCAACAATGGAAACTATATGGCTATAAACAGGACTATAGCTTCCGACAATGGAGAAGACAAGCAGGTGAGAAAATATTTTTAATGTATTTTTTGAAGGTCACTAATTTTTAGTGATATTCAACTTTTTAAGGTATTTAAAGCTTTTTTATGACACAGACATTAACCAATCACAATTTAACAACTGATAACGGAGAAAGTGAGCCTGCTACGGATTCCAAAACAGTTCCAAAATCCGTGACTGTCAAGCAAAACCAAATATCAAAGGTCTGTGATTTACTTAATACAACATTATATTTAGGTATTAATTAATTACAGTTTTCAGCAATGCCTGTTTCAAATTTCAGGCAGATGTTGAGGATTGTTATCATAAGCTTTACCCGGTTCTGGAAGATGCCCGTGGGAAAATGAGCTCCGGGGAATACGACCAAGCGACAATAATCAACGTTTTTGGAAGACGTGCTTTTATTGCAATGTTTTGTTCAGAGGAAATCAAAACTCAAAGTTTGAGTGGCAAGACACAAAACAAGCGAAAAATGGAAAGATTTTCAAGCCTTAAGATAAGCATTATTGACAGTATAATCAGAGCAATTTAAATATTACAGTTTACAAATAACTAGACCTTTATTAGCAATTTTTATTGTTTGATGCCCGTTTTGATTTTAGGATTTCTCGCCTTCTTGTACATAACAGTTGACATCACATGGCTCAATTTTGTAGAGTTTGCCATTGCGAAAGGAAGTGGAAGCGGGTTGACCCCCACAGACAAGAGTTTTTTTCTTCATAAAATTATGACGAAATACGCATGTGAGATACGAACAAAACTGCTAAAGGAATCGGAAAAGCCACCAACTCAATAATATATTTAGTTTTTCGTGTTACTTTCGTTATGATACATGTTTTGTTAAACGTAGTTAAGAACTTCACTGCTGGTCAGGCGCTGCGGAACGAAATTTTCCGTGTGGGGTATAGCATAATTTAAAAAATAGTACTAGTATTTGACGGTTTCAATATACCCATGCTGATCCAAGAATTTCGGAAATTTTCAGTCTAAAAGTATTAAATAAAAGCAAAAACGTAGCACTAAATCATAAATTCTCCGTATTGCTTAAAAACTCGCGCAAATCGGAAAAAAATCCAGCTTCTGGAGGCAGTTTAAAACTCTATGTAAGATTTTAAAGTAATTTTAAATGTTTTAGAGTAAATAATAAGGATACGAAGAACATTTTAAGCGAAATTTTGAGAATCTTGGAACCGTTTTGTAAACCATTTAACGTTTTTGAAGAAAACTAGAAAATTTTGAACGTGTTTCAAGAAGATTAGGGAAATTCTGAGCAATTTTTGATGAAATTTAGGGAGATTTTGGAAATGTTTGAAGAAAGTAGGGGAGATTTTGAACATTTTCAAAGATTAGTAGAGGCATTTTGAACATTTTTGAGGAAAATTAAGGAAATCTTGAATGTTTTAAAAGAAATTTATAAAAACTTTGAACATTTTAAATTACAGATAGAACTTTTGAGAATTTTAAAGCACTTTCGTAAAGCATTTGGGAAACTTGGAACACTTTTTAATAAGAATTAGGAAATTTTTTGGGCATTTTAAACGAGTTTTAGGAAATTTTGATTACTTTTGAAGAAAATTAGAAGTATTTCATTACTTTCAGTCACATTTTATCAATATTGATTACAATTCAAACCCTCTTAAATTATCTTCATATTAAAAAATAACACTCTCGTCCGGATTTCCTGTGGGGTATTTACCCCACTTGGTCCCTGCGCGTGGGGTATTGATACCCCATATACCCCACGGTTCCGCAGCCCTTGCTGCTGGTTAATAATATATTTGCAAGATCGAATTAATATTATTATCACACTTTGCTATGAAATATTCTAATCAACTGTCATGTTTTATTTACTGTTTGTGTCATATAATTCATGCAATTTTTGCTATTTGTTGTTATTTATTTGTTTCGAACCTGACTTATAGAATTGTTTTAAGCCCTTGACGTAGTGTTTCTCGCCAAGTAAAAAATAAATATCAGTTAAATATTTTGTAAAGCTTATTCAGTATTTCATAAATTGTCATAGCGCCACTGTATAAGTAATAATTGGTCACAAACGCTTGTTTAAGTTGTCACACCGTTTTATTTGTATATATTTACGATATTTAAAAAAAATCGTTCATGTACTTCGCCCAGATCTGCATTTATTTTGAAACCGGATAGCCGGATATTAATGTATTAAATCTCCATTATTTTAAATTTCGTCGTTTAAAGGATTTACTAACGTGTGTTGTCTATTTTGATGTAAGATTTCGTGACTTAAAATAAATGATTGTCCAATTATACCATTTAATACAGATTATTTACTAAACTGCATATTATGCTAGTTTATCACATCATACTGAAAAAATATGATCCATTTTCCGATTTATTGTCATCGTAAGTTGCGATTTTGAGAGACATTATATTTTGCGAAAAAAAGGCACAGTGAAGACTTTCATACATTCGCAAATGATACTGAACCGAAAGCTGTCATCTAACAACAAAGCTCAAACCGCAAGCAAAATACTAATGACCATGCTAGATTTTGTTTTTGTTCTTCCTCAGTGTGTTATATAAAATGTGTACTTTGTACAAAATTTGTATTTAAATGGCTTCAAAATTTATCAGTGAAGCATGCATGTTTTTCTCATGATTTCTCTTGCTACCTCACAAATAAAGTATTATTACGTAGTGACTCTCTGCCAATTTAGTTCGTGTATCTCGCATTTGAACTGAAGCAGCTCATAAACTACAGCTTCTTTTATGAACGCATATTGATTTAAAACCGCCTATTCCAACTTCAATTTGCAGACAAGCGATAACACCGATGACCATTCTTCTCATACTCTCCCTGTTGCCAAGTCAACAAGCTTGCATTTGGTATTGTCTGGACCAAGTGTAATGTAAAAAGGGTATTTACGCTACTGTATTGTGCATTTACATATGAATGTATTTTTACGCTTACTGCTTAGAAGGAGCATAGAAAAAAGGGAGATTGAGAATTGAGAAGAAATCTGGCGTTCCATGAAAAATTTAAATAAACCTAACCAAAACACTTTTTTACAGACATGAACGTCGTCTAGTCTTTGAGCTCCAACAATTTACTAGTAAAGTAGTAAAATAATTGATCGTTGAACTTTTTCTAGCTCTTGGTTAAAGGGGTGTTTAAATATGGAGGACGAAGATCTATCGATTTCGCATGTTGATCATCTTGATAAATCGCTCAACGGCAAAGCAAATGGACCTGAGACTTTACTATCGAAACCTGGTAAGATATTAATCATCTTATTATGTATTTTGAAGTAGTCTTAATCATGTTGTTTTAATATCCTTGATTTTTGAATAGGTTGTTCTACTAATGTGACAGAAGGCTTTGACGTTAATGGCTTGCTGGAGTGTTCTTTTCCTAATGACACACCTGAAATGTAATTAAATCATCTCTTTACGTCAGTTTACTATAACTGATTGCATACAAATCTCAAGAAGCCAGATCTGTGCTATATTTGTGTTTTAATTAGTTTTGATACTACAATCTACAGAAACTTTGAGCCACAAACCGGCACGAATAATAATGCTTCTCCTGAAGCATTAGTCATCAAACACGGTAGGGATTTGCTATCCACGAGCTCTTTAGCTGAAAACAATGCTGGCGTTGGCATACAATCACTTGCTTCCGAAAATGGAGAAACTGCCGCCAAAAAGACACCTGCTGAGTCTTGGTATTACACAACAACAGTTTAAATGAAGTTACTATTGACAGCTATTCACACACAAATAATTATTTTGTTGTTGTAGCGAGGTCGAAGCACTGGGGTCAAACTCGGGAGCAATACCCAACCTAGAGACCGCTCTTAACCAACACACTGCATTAGTCCAACCACAAGAGTAATTATTTGTTTATATAAAATCATTATGTAAGTTAAAATTATCTTTTAACAAAAGTTTTACCTAAATGCTACATTTACTTTTGTAACAGTGTATTTGTTGGCTACTCACTGGGTTCAGTACCAAATCCTTTACCAGACGGTGGTTCCGCCCAATTCAAAGGCGTGGTAATCCAACAAGGAGGAAATCTGACACTCATTACTCCATTAAAGCTTGGAACCCCTGAACAAATGACAACAGAACAGTGCAACTCCGCTTCACAAATCAAAAAGCCACGTATGGAAACTTCTGTGGATGCTGAGCAACGTAATTTTCCTTCTTTCCAAATTATATTAATTACGGCTTTATAATTACAGTAGTTTGTATTTCTGGGTTAAATTGTTTTATTTTAGTAACATTTACACTGGATGAAAATACTCGACAGTTAATTAATGAAATCGTCACAGGCTTGAATCAAGCTTTAGGGTAAGCTTTCCAAAACTAATCACCCTTTTTGAACACGGGCATGTTAAACCTCTCCTATGCAATTAAAATATTACAGTTAAAATATGTATATTATGTTTATAGGGTATCAAATCAGGTTGGGGCTAATTCTATACAGGGCCACCACAATTTGGATTATAATTCCATCGCTGGTAAGACCTCATCAAATTTTTCTGGTTTGCTGCTGGCTTTCGAGTCCAACATGAGGATTAATTATATATAATGTAATATTATTGTCATAGGTAAAGGCATTCCAAATGATGGAGAATACGAAGAGAACATACAACAAACAGACTTTTCTCCTACGGATGTAGAAGGGAACATCCCTATTACCGACCGCCCTAATGAAAATGAGGGTATGACCAATTCTGCGTAAGTGCTTATTTAAAAGAAAATCGCATTTTAAACTCATTAAACTTTTTGTTAAGTTGAAACAATAACTATGTGACTTCATACTTAAAATAGCTCAATAATCCTGAACAACGAATCAAACGAAACATGTGAACGGCATGGACCTGTACTTTCTTCACCAATGGAGATCACAGTAAACTCCAACAATTTGACTGTTTGCGATTCCGATTCAGGACAAGCTATAAGCAAGTAAGGATTTAAATATATTTTATCAAAAACCCGTATCAATACATTAGGCGATACGTTTTTGGTGTTGCTTATAAAAACCGTTTTAATTAACCGTTACAGTAAATATGCTCTAGAGTCGTGTTCCAGTACTGAAGGATCTATAGTTCCTTTTAATGATACACAAACTACTTGGAACACACACAGTCCTGGAATTTCTACAAATGAGCAAGACCAACAGGTAAATAGGTTTAGCCAATTAACTTTGCAGATGACATAGAAAGCAAATCATGTCATATGTATTGATGCGATTCTTATATTCTTTTAGACAGAGGCACCAATCCTGTCTATTTTCACATCTGTTGTATCCGAAAATTAGCATAATATCAAAAATTTACACAGTGGCGTTCAAACTCGCTCCTCTACTAAACGAAAAGTAGCCTTGAGGTCTACCATCAGTTCCTCTATTACCAAGCCAATCAAAGTCAAACGACCTAGTACCGGATCAAATATCCGGATCAACGCTTCAGGATCTGCCTTCATCAATACTAATTTTTTAACGGAGGCATGTGTAATATTTGATACCTCAATATAATTATGTTGTTTGAATTATATAATAATCAAATATTATAATGAAATTTTAGAAGGATATTGATGAATGTCACGACAAACTTTTTCCGGTTCTGGAGCAAGCTCGAGGGGATTTGTCCATGAAAGCTTATGACAAAGAAACTATAATATGCGAGCATGGAAGACCTGCATTTCATGCAATGTTTACAGACGATGATATCGCAGGTAGCACTTTAAGTGGATGGTCAACAAAAGGAACGGAAGTGAAGAAATTTTCACGCGTCAAACTCAGCATTATAAACAGTATGATCAAAAACATAATTTTTCTAATAATCATTAATTACTGATGTATTCACAAAATATTTATAAATTACTTTTTTTTTCATTTTAGGGTTTCTAAACCTCCTGTAATTCACAAATGAAATGACATGGCCCAAGTTTAAACAGCATGCTTTATCAAAGGAAAATGGATATGGTTTGGCTGATGATGAATATCAGCATTTTTGCCATCATGTCGTGACGAAATACGCAGACAAAATAAGAAAGAAACTGAGTAAATAATGGAATATTTTAAATATAGAGTAAATCATTGATTGTAATTTTATAATTAGTTGTTCTTGAATATACTTAGTTTCAGAGCTTAAAGTTATGTCGTTTGTCTTAATTTGCTTCTTTATACATAATTTTTATTAGTTTTAGAAATTACTTTCCTTCGAAACGTAAAAGTTTCTTATTTTTTGCAAGCTATCTGTAGATGTGAAGTTTATAGATTATTTTTAAATGTAAAACGTGACCTTAAGTATCAACAAGTTATACTTATGTTAACTAAAAGCCATTTAAAGTATTTGAAAATCAAGAAGGATGATGGTTCATTACAGATTAATCTGGATTGTATGAAAAATTGATGACAGTGAACTGAGTAAAACTCTACTTAAATCTTATGATGTGACAACAATGAGATGATAGATATGATAGGTAATATTTCTTTACTAATAAGTTATGTCAATCAGTACTGGTCATCTAGCTATTTAGCTGTTATTAAAATATGATAATTCCAAAGAATAATTTTGGTTGAAAACTATAGCTTTTCTAACTAGGGAACCTTCCCAGGTGTCACGAGCTCCTGGTATCGAGACTAAATGTATCATGTAGAGTTTTTTACGCTGATTTTAATGCAGTTAAAATTTTGCTGCGGAAATAAAATTTGCGGTTTTTACAGCAGTTTTTGTGTAGCTATGTATGCTGTCTGCAAACCGTATACACCACTAAGGCTTGGCTGTTTTCATGATCCAGTGTCAATAACAAGCACAAAATAACAATTCAAACAATACTCGCCTCACTTCTCTACGTCATCTCCTTGGAAACACCCATACCTTGCGTCATTTTATTATTTGCGAAATTCATTAATAGCTCCATCTGCACCTTACTCCAGTTCTTGCCATCCCATTTGATTTCAATTAATTGGTAGCAAACTGTATGAATATAATGGTAGAGTGGGGAGTTAAGTTTAGATTGTTATTTTGTGCTTGCTATTGACACTGGATCATGTGAGCAGCCTAGCCTTATGGGTGTATAAGGTTTACAGACAGCATACATACCTACACAAAAATTGCTGTAAAAACCGCAAATTTTATTTCCGCAGCAAAGTTTTAACTGCGTTAAAATCAGCGTAAAAAACTCTACAAGATACATTTAGTCTCGATACCAGGAGCTCGTGACACCTGGGAAGGTTCCCTAGTAAGTTTGAAAATGATATGTACTACTATTAGGGAAGGGATTTAACCAGAAGGCTTTTCACTTGTAATTTCAAATTATGATAGTACTCACTTAAGAAATTCGCATACAGGTTTTGTGTATTTTCATTTTCATGGAAGTTTTAAATATCATGTAGAATAAATGAAGGACAAAGAAAACTAAACCTTCAGATTATGTGTATTGATACTGGCTTATAATTGATTGAATTAATTATTAGTTATTATGCTTATTACCACGTCGTTAGGAGAGTCTATTCAGAAAAATGACCTTACTATACATAGATTGAAGCAACAACAATATGATCTGTATACTTTCCTAAACGGCAATCATGTTTTCAAAAGGCTTATTACCATTAATTTTAATTCAAAGTCCTCCTTAAAAATAGCAAATTCAATGATATCTTTCATGACTCAGGTTTTCATGCATTTGACACTGACACTACCTAGTATGTTTTAAAATAGTTACTATAAAAAATTTAAGGGTCCTTATTCTCTTTATGATTGTGACTGTGATCATATTTGTCGTCTCTCGGATGTGAGCCTTACATTTAGCAAAAAAGGGTATCATTTACACAAAATGAAACCACAAAAATGCAAACTAAATGGAAACCAAGACTTTTGAAGCATTCATACATAATAATATGTATTCATAACTCATTACATACAGCCAATCGAGACAGTTGGATGAGCTCATTGAAAGTAGGTACGAAAAATTATTACTCCTAACGTTAGCATGCTGCTTTTTAGCCTGTTGAACCACATTTCATTAGAAAGGATTAGATTATATGCCTCAACATTGGCTTTTGATAGCGTGAAAACAGAATGAGCAGCATATTTTGCACATGCATATAGCAAGTCTGGCATGTCCAGCATGAACAAGTCTGCACATCTCAAATCACATCTGTTCTCAACACTGCATATACACAACTACATCTCTGTCTCTGGATGATACTGACAACGAAGAACAAACGTACATCTCCCTATTTTCACAGAGTGCACGCGCATTCTACCTAAATCCGCACGGTTTTTTAATTAGTGCTTACATTTGTTCGCATAAAGTTAATTATTTACAATTAAAATTACTGACCACGCATAACAAACGAAAATAGCAGATTCAAATATATATTCTGAAATGGACAGTGGTGTAGCTACTACCTCGCAAAAGCAAGCAGAAACTGAGCATTTACAGACTGTCGATGGGCAAGGTAAATCATTATTCTTAATATTTTATTTTATATAAACGTTATCATGAAACTTAGTTTTTTCTTTCTTCTTATTTTTAAGACAAAGCTGCCACCATTACCGAGCCAATTGCACCTAACTGGCAGAACAAACCCATGCAGTTGGCATTACTTAATGGCGGTGGTTCCAATGTGTAAATGAATTCGTTTTTGGTTACATAATTTGTGTTTAAACTAAATATATGAAACTTACATAGCGTTCTCCAATGTCTATTTATCTAGTGGTCCACCATGTGAAGCTGAGCAGGAAATTTCCGGTCCTGAAGATGAAGAATCACGTGGCTCTCATTACACACTTATTAATTTTCACAGTAACACTGCAACTGCACAAAGCAGTGCTTCCACACAAAATAGGAACGTAAGAGCACTTGAATATGCAGACATTGCAAATCGTGGAGACATACAACTTGAAAGAGTCGATGAGGCAGCCGCTGGTAGTGACAATGTTTCCTTCCAAGAACCTAAGTAAAAACCAGAAAATGGCAATTAAAAACATGATTAACAATGGCGAGTGTTATCATAAAATTATATTTTATATCTTAGGGAACAAGACGACATTGACATTCAGTATGCTGGAGAAGCACAAAACCTTCCAGCTAAGTAAGTGTCCATGAAATCTTTTTCTTGTATTATAACGGAATGTCAATCTTGATGCTCTAACATTTTATTTGTGTAATTTTTCAGCGTGCTAACTGCTCAGAAAGGAGTGTGTACTTTATTTCTTAAAGTAGTGCAATCTGCCGAGGATCCAACTCAAACAGTTTGCCTTCAAGAATTGCAACTGGGGAACAAAAGATATATGTGTGTGCCAATTGAGGATTCCAATTTGAGTAACTTGGAGGCTACTATTAATAATCAGGTACATTACTACGTAATTGAGAGGATTAGATAACAAATTTTTCTGGCATTGAATATTATACACTTTTGGTTTGAAAACTTCTAGCCATGTGAAAGTACCTCACGCACACCATTTTTGGATGAGACTGTTTTTGCAAAGTTAGCAGCTTCCAACATTCTTCAGAAAGTGCCTACAACAATTGGCCTTATGAGTGGTGATGATCTGAACAAGCAAATCATCGCGACTTATGGAAAGAAAGTATTTGATCTTATCTTTGATGCTGACGAGATAAAAGCTGTTCGTACAACTGCAAAACGTAATGCAGATGATTGCACAACAGGAGGACTTGATGAGAGTAAAGTTTTCATTGTTGCGGGTAATTTATGTATTTGTTCAAAATATTGAGCATAAACACAAAAGTACTTTCTTTTCCTGAAATCACTTTCTCTGTACTTTTTATAGCTTTCGTTTCCTGGCTTATTTCTAAGCCAGATCTTGACCTTTTAACAATTGACGAGTTTGAGAAGTATGCGGAAAATGCAGTGAAGGAGTATAATTCCGGATTGAGCCCTGAAGATGTCAAGTACTTAAGGAATAACGTCATTATTCGATATGGCTACGGAAGGAAAACTGAATTATCTGGAGTCAAGAAGGAAGCTAAACGGAGGAAGAAAGCATCCAGTACGACTCATACAGGTGTCTCTAAAGTGCCAAGAATTGACGAGCCTTAAATAGAATTCTTATACCATTTTATATTGACTTGTGTACTTTAATATGTTTATAAACTCATCTTGGACGCACCATAACCGTAAACTCCTATTTATATACCGATGTCTATTTTAGTATTACAAAATGATAGGTTTACAAAACTACTATGAACTCTTGAAATAC
>JAQIXW010001099.1:0-21622 GCA_034700685.1 Willowsia buskii
AGGATGGATGTGTCCGATGAACAGGGATTCCTCCCTCTCCACTGGGCTGTCTTTGCGGAGGACATGGAGTGCTTCCGGTTGCTGATTCAAGAAGGTGCTCTGGAGGCATTCACTCAGAAGGAAACAAGTGATCAAGTTCACCCAATTCTCCATACGGCTGTGGACGAAGGGAAAACGCAAATGGTCGCCTACTTGCTTGAAAACGGTCTCGTTGACCTGAATCAAGAGGCGAAGTATCGAGATTCACCTTATCATGACTCCATGCGTTTTACTCCTCTCGCACGAGCTCTTCTAATGGAAAGGAAGCCAATCATTGGAGTACTTTTGAAGTTTGGTGTCAACTTATCAGGATTCAACGAACTCCACAACTGTATTCTTGAAGGTGACGTGGAAATCGCTTCCATGCTGGTAGCCCGTTTTTCATCTCAAGATCTGGCTAATGATAAGATCGATGACAAGTGGGCCCTCCTGTGCTTCCATGAGCGCGTCTTTCAGGAAAAGAGGTCCACAGACAAAACAATCGAATTGATTAAGGCGTACGTGGCAGCCGGTTGGAATTTGAATTCTCTTGGGAAATCGACCACCCTCATTACGAATATTGGCCATTTTAGAGTTGACCCTTCCACCGAGTTCAGCCTTTTACATCTCGCTTGCTTCATGAAATCCGGTATACTAGTTAAGTCTCTTGTAAAGATTGGTGCAGATGTGAACTCCAAAACCGGTGGAAAGGATATCCTGTATCCGTTACAAGTCTCAATTCTGCGAAAGGACTGGTCCACTGCACAATACCTTGTAGCAAATGGGGCGGACATTGGTATATTCGGTGGATCCAAAGCAGTTCAGTTCCAGACCTACTGGCGAAGTGGACCTGACTCCAGGTGAGCAATTAATATTCTTGGTTGAGAACCGTTCAAACAATATTATTATATGTATTGTGTCTGGTTTATTGATAAGCCTTCTTTTGTGATTTTTAGTTTCCACTTGGAAGGCCACTTCAGCTCCATTGAGCTTCTACTACAACTTGGGAACGAGGATGGCTTATCTGTTCTAGAGGAAATGCTGAATAAAGGAGTACCGCCTCCAGAGAAATCCGTGTTCCACCGGGCAATCTACGGAAGAAATTGTGAGTTTGTCTGCAAAATGGTGGAGCAGCTTTGCGGTGTTCAAAAAGTGAAGATTGAAGACCTGACATGGTTGCCGGCAGGCATTCATGCAGAACAGGAGTATGTGCCAGCTCTCTGTTGGTTCATCCACCATGTTCGGAATCGCTACGGCTCAGGTGACAGAATTCAAGACAACCTGGTCAAGGTGGTGGACGTGATGGGCAGATTTGGCTATAACTTCTCTCTGATGGGCAGACTAGCAAATGGAGAGATCCGGATAAACCGAGAGGAACCGCTGATTTTCTCCGTGTTGAGGATCGTAGGGAATTCTTCTTTCGGGAAAGATAATTTAGCGCTGCTGGAGACCCTCCTGAAGTTTGACAAAGTTGACATAAACGTTCGAAGCCCTCATTATAATAGAAACCCAGTAGAATGTGTGATCCGAGAGTGGTCGATCGAGTGGGAGTGTGACGTACAGAGGATGACTGATGCGGTGTGTTTGCTTATCAAAAGTGGGGTCGACGTATCGGGAGTGACCGTTGGAGAGGGGTTCAACTACTACCGAGGTTATCTGCACATGATGCAGTTGCTGTGCTGTACTGGAGCGACTATCAAACCTGAACTCTTTGTTCCAGCTGTGACTGACGCTGAAGCAAACTGGAGGCACTTGGCAACGGAAACTGAAATTGTCAACCAGGAAATTGAAGAGCTGAAGAAGTGGAAGGAAAACTTTGACAGGAAGCATTTTACTCTGAAACACCTGTGTCTGTAAGTTTGGCTGTTTTCAATTTTAAAATATTTAATTTTTGGAGATTTCAGAACGTACAATTTAGTAGTTATCTTTCGTTTCTGCTTCCAGGTTGAAGATACGGGGTGAGCTGAAAACTACTGGCGATTTGCGAAAGCTATATATGGAGTCGGTGGGCGTTATGGAGGATGTGATGTTCCAGTTCATGAATTCTGATTAATTGATTATCATTGTATTGTGAACTAGTTCATTGAAAAAAGTATTTTGTTAATTTGATTAATTGATATTGACAAGTTATGAATTATGGTTTGAGGAAAAGTTTAATTTTGAAAGCAAAATGATGCTCCTCGTGGAGTCGGAAAAGTGCTAAAGATGTGATGGGAAAAGTTATGAATTTTGATTGAAGGAGAGGTTGATTGATAGGATGTAAGGGTCACATCTGATGCATTGTTCGTTTATTAACATTGTAAGTATTTTAGTGTTAGTATTTAGATAAGTTAGGAATTGTCATAAAATTGGAATTGATGTATGAAAAAAATGTATTTAGTTTGTGTTTGAATTGAGTTTTGTTCAAATTAAAGAATTACTTGAAAAATACTTGTTAAGGTTTAAATCATAATACGCATATTAATTTGTTCATCCTATTAATTGTCAAGTAAATCTGTTAAATTATATATTATGATTCACGACAAGAAGCAGTACCTAACTTGACATAAGTGAGAATGCTACTTTGACATGGCTTATCCCTCCAGTTTCAACACATTGTAAATACGAGCTATTTGCTTTTGCATTTTTATATTAAATGGTTACATTCAAGCTAGTACGAAAAAAGAAACTAATATTCGCAGAGCTTCAAAAATCCTCAATACTTTTCAAATTAAAATGCTGTTTTCTACTTCTTGTAGTTCGGCTGTACTAAATAAGAAGTAGAATATTTGTCTGAAGCTTTTAACTATGTGTCAGACATGATTAAAAAAAATATCTCTTCGTAATAACAAATTGCAATTACGTAAACGTAAGAAAGTTAAGAAACTATCACAATTATCTGATAAAATATTCTCAAAATGCTTTCATGTATTTGGGGAAGGGCCTAATTAAAAGAAATCGAATCGTGTGTGTGAAGGCTTTGTTCAAATTATTGGCAGGAAATGCATATTTGGAAGCATACCTTGAAAGATATGCTATTTTAAAAGAATTTCTATTTATTGCATGAAAAAGCTTACTAGACTTCACTAATGTGTAGTATATCACTTGTTTAGTATGGAATATATACATATTTATTGACAGCTAAATTTAAACTATGATTTACATTGATTATTTACAAGCGTATTAAACGAAAAAATCTAAAACGAAATTATACATCTTATAAATTTCATACAAAGTATATAGCGCTTGAGTACATGTACATACTATCGTTAGAAGGTAGATTTGCTTATTGTAAATTGTTTCCACAGCACTAGCATTTTGTTTTCAGACATTTTCCTATGCAGGGCTTTACAATATCTTGTTATTTTAAAAATTTCAGACGCTTGCTTCCTCATTTATATGCGAACGAATATGGCGTACAAGATTGCCAACTGTTTTAAAATCCTTTCCGCAAAAGACACAGTCCAGAGGTTTTGGCTTATTTGTGTGAATTCTAGAATGCTTCTGGAGTTCAAATTTGGTTGAAAATTGGTGCTCGCATGTTCCACATGAATATGACCTTTCGAGAGTATGTAGTCGTCTGATATGTTCATTTCTGACTCCGTGTGAGGAGAATTCTGCATTACATATTTCGCAATTAAATGGTCGCTCACCCACGTGACTTATAAGATGTGTTGTATATTGAATGTATGCGCGAAATACTTTTTCGCAAAATATGCACCGATAAACTACCCGAGTCACTTTGTGCACATCTGAATGACGTTTTAAGCCGCCTGCCCACCTGTATTTTTTAGGACATTGCGGACATTTATAAAGTTGGAAATTGCGATGTGTTTTTTGATGTGCCCACAAATTACTGTCATGTCCAAAAGACAAGGGGCAGACCGAGCACTTGTAAGGTTTTTCTCCACTATGTACTACTTGATGTTTCCGAAGATGAGTTTTTTCTTTGAAACACTTTCCACATGTTGAACACTTGAAGGGTCTTTCATCTGTGTGAACTTGAGTAATGTGGCTGTCTCGATCGCCCCTTGCGTGAAACATCCGGTTGCAGATAGAGCACTCATGTTTCTTTTCCAAATGAACGATTTTATGAAGAGCAAGACGTGATTTTGTCACGTAAGACTTAGGGCAGTATTCGCATTTGTGGTTGAGTTGGCCGTTGTGAATTTTCGTATGAGTTTCCAAACTTCTCTTTGACATTAAGGACACGTCGCATAACTTGCAAGGGTATCGCCTTCCATCGTGAATTGACTTAATGTGATGCTTTCTCCCATTACTGGATTTAAAGGTTTTCTCACACTTGTCACAAGGAAAATCCATTCTGAAGTGGGCTATAATAAAAAAATGAAGTAAAAAATATAACATTTTATAGCTCATCAGATAAAAGACCCGTAACACATTATAATATCCAAGCATTCAAAATGGACTTACTTTTTAAAATTTTTGTTTACAACAATTAGTCATGAATACTTAAACTTGGAAGTCTTCTTAATTTGATTAGTTCAAATTGATTTTGTGCATTCTTGTCACGAAACAAAGTTTCTCCGCGATATTTTTCTATTGTGACCAATCAGTAAATGCTAAAAAACCAAATTTTCTTGCAACCACTGCGCTGGCTAAAGTAATGTTTACTGCGACTGTCTGCGTTGCACTCACATCCATTTACTTCATAGCTATATTTGGGCAGCTGTCTTAAACAATTAGTAAATACACAGTTCCTTTTCATTGTATATCTGTATTTCGTTTAGATGAGCTATTGTGCATGCATTGTGGAATGCAAGGCATGCGCCCTAACGTACTACATTGTGTACCTACATTTTAGGACATATAATACACACTATAAATTGAAATATACCTGCTTCAGACATGTGGAATTGTACCGGCACGTAGACATCCACATGTTCTTCTCATGACTTAAGTATTTGGAGACATGATGTTATGAATAAATTTACTGGATGGACATGTGTTTTCATGTAAAGTTTGGAGACAATAATAAACAACATGAGACTGAACATTTTGGTATTTTGGCTTCTGAAATTGTTTAAAGAAGCTTAAGCTACAGCGTGACAATCTTTTAAAATATTCGATTCGAAAGTATTTCGGCTCTCTATTCACAGCTGTATAACTACCTGCACAATAGAAATAAGTTAATTACATAATTTGATTCACGAAACTTCCAAGCACAAAAGGGAATTAAGCAATCCTTTAAGTTTTATTAGATACTTTGCATCAAATTAGAAAACATTCAAAAAGGCTAAATGAAAATATAAGATTATGTCCAATCATTTATAATAAATTATTAATAATGTCGCAGCACATCTTGAGGGAATTCTTTATTTGCTTTGAGTTCAACATTTGGTGTCTGAATCACTATATCATTAGGCGTCCAAGAGTCAATTTATATTGCATGTATATTATATAATATATGTGTTATATTTGCTAGAGCTAGATCAAAGGAAAAATAACGTAAACATAACTTATGTAATTTAATTCAGGTATGAGCTTTAAGAACGCATTGGGATTAGAGAGCAAAGTAACAACAATTTACTCCATTTGAAATTACAAAGCTGAATGCTAACCAAAAACAATACAAATATAAAATACTAAATAATTAAACGCTCCAGAATGCATGCACAAATCCTTTTCAACAAAAGTAGGACGCATTCTTTTCAAATTTAATTGTATCGAAATCCTGCTTAGATAACAAACTCAATTACTACTTCTCTTTTGTGTGCATAACCTTAACATGACGATTCATAGCACAAATGTCAAAATGCTCATTTCCACATGCATCGCAAATGTATGCTTTCTCCTTTGTGTGAGAACGGATATGACGGGAAAGATTGTTCTTATCATTAAATCCTTTTCCACAAAAGATGCAACAGTAGGATTTGAGCTGATCTGAAGGCATGTGAGTTTTCGAATGGCTCTGGAGTTCGGCTCTCGTAACAAATCGGAGCCCACAGTTTGCACATGAGTGCGGCTTCTCAAGTGTATGCCGTCTAATGTGCATGATCCATATATCCCTTCCGATACTGGTAGCCCTTTTCACAAAATATGCAATGGAAAGCACGCTGGATTGGTCTAGAATTGTGAGTTTTTAAATGGCGTCTTAAATTATATTCCCATCTGAATGTTTTAGGGCATTTCGGACATGAGGATAAAGGCAAGTTGAGATGCGTCTGTTGGTGTAGTTTTAAGGTCTGTCTTTCTCCAAAGGATGCGGAGCAGATTGAGCATTTATGAGGCTTTTCTCCAGTATGTATTACTTTATGTTTTGTGAGTACGCCTTTGCCTTTAAAAGATTTCCCACATTTTGGGCATTTAAACGGTCTTTCTTTTGTGTGAACATTGGTAATGTGCCTGTCTCTATTACCCTTGTCGAAAAACATTCGGTTACAAAGAGGACATTCATGTTTCTTTTCCTGATCGAAATGGAGTTTCTTGTAGTGGGCTAGATTTGCTTTATCGGTGAAAATGATTAGATATATTGGATTAGTAAATACATTACATATATTTGAATTTTTTTCAACAATAAAGTATGCATTAACGAAAGTAATCTGCTACAGGCTTTGCGATAAAAACTGCAAAACTGAAATAATAGCCACGTTTGGAAAGTCATGCAAACATACCATAATTATCGTGTAGTTCAGTTTATGAGTTGTTTATCAACACTCCAATGCCATAATGCTTTATAGCAGATAAGTCTTTACAGAATCCATTCTGTATTCACACTATTCCTTACAAATATTTACTTGCATGTCAAGTTTTTATTTCACAATATTGTCGAAATAAAACAAAAGGACAAACTATTAATATTATTAGCCAATAAACTTCAAATAGCCGTGCTTGCAATTGCAATAACTGAAAGCTAATAAAATACAATATAATTATCATTAAAATCACCAGAATACTAGAACAAACATTCCTTCGTAGAAGTATTTACTTAATGCAGTCTGGAATCATTTTAAACATGGGCATGAGAATGCCTTTATAAAGTTGACATTTATTTCTTAACTGTCACTCACGTCAGTGAATTACATACTGTTTTCATTTAGCCGAATTGAAATCCTCCTCATATAAATAACTTAGACACTAAGGCATATTTTTTTCGTGCATTACCTTAACATGACGATCCAGATTAAATAACTCCTTACCGCATATATCACAAATATGTGATTTTTCCTTGATGTGAGAGCGGATATGACGCAAAAGATGGTTCCTTTCATTAAAACCATCTCCACAAAAGATGCAGCTGTGAGCTTTAGGCTCATCCGATGGCAAATGAGTTGTAGAATGCCTCCTAAGCCCATCTTTAGCAGCAAATTGGAGCCCACAGTCTGCACATGAGTGCGGCTTTTCTAGAGTATGTCGTCTGATGTGTTTGTCTCTGTTCCCTATAGAGGAAAACTCTTTACTACACAAATCACAATTGAAAGGCTTCTCGCCCACATGCACAAGAAGGTGATCCAAATATCCACTCCGTTGTTGAAAGCCCTTTTCACAAAATATACAGTGGAAAGAAGGCTGGATTGTTTTCGAATCGTGAGTTTTTAAATGGCGTTTTAAAATATATTCCCATCTGAATTTTTTAGGACATTTTGAACATGAGTATAAAGGCAAGTTGAGATGTGTCTGCTGATGCAGTTTTAAAGTGGTCTTTCGTCCGAAATATTTGGCACAGATTGAACACTTGTGAGGTTTTTCTCCTGTATGTATAACTTCATGTTTCCTTAGATCGCTTTTTTCCTTGAAAGATTTCCCACATGTTGTGCATTTGAAGGGCCTTTCTTCTGTGTGAACATTGGTAATGTGCCTGTCTCTATTACCCTTGTTGAAAAACATTCGGTTACAAATAGGACACTCATGTTTCATTTCCCGTTCAAAGTGGAGTTTCTTGTGACGGGTCAGATTCGGTTTATGGGTGAAAAATTTGGAGCAATATTCACATTTATGGCGATCAATTTGTCCATTGTGGGTTTTCGTGTGATGTTTCAAGCCGTCAGTAGAAGTAAACGACTTGTCACACAACTGACAAGAGTATCTAATCTCGTTGTGGATAGAATTCACATGAAGATGTTTTCCTGTAGAACTTCTGAATGTTTTGGTACACTGGCTACAAGGAAAATTCATTTTGGAGTCGTCTGTTTGAACGGAACAAGATTACTTTTATTATGTCGCCGCTACTATGTAGACCATAATACGAAATTTCATGTGTGTGTAAAATTATGAAGTATAATAACTAGAAACGATATATTATTCATAAATATTTATAACTTACAAGAAATCCGTTTGCCTTATTGAATACAAGGGTTGAGAAATTAAAAAAATAAAATCACCTCAGAAACTTAATTTAGGTTACTCAGAAAACTCACTCAGCATATAATTTAAATAGTTTTGAAAAATAAATATCGTCAGCTGGCCGAGATGTGTCGTGTGTGTTTGCTTACACAGTCATTGAATATTTACTTGCTGGCTCAAATTGATTGCTTGTTTTCATTACTTCGGTATTTGAGACTACACCGAGAAAAATTCTAAAGGGAATAGTAGGTACCTTAATCTTTCCTACTATGTTTTTATATAGCAGTAGTTGACAACGTTGACAAATATGAGTGTTTAAGCATGCATTCGTAGCTAGTAAGCGCATTTATGTGTGTGTGCTATTTCGTTTTTATTATCTCGACATGGTAAAGTGAACGCTACTCAATGAGTACCATAGTTCTTTAAAGCAAAGCGAATATACGCGGCATTTAGAACAATTGTTATATTTATACAGTGAGTCTTAATATATGTTGTTCGGAAATTTGAAGTTGGCTACGTGCTTTAAAATATTATTAAGAACACACTATTGGTGACTAGTCTGAAATTTTCTGAAATGAGTAACTATTCTAAGTGGCTCTTTAATAGAAGAAAAGGTAAGAAAGGAATTAAAGCATTTGCTGTATATCAAATGAGATGTGTCATATAGATTTCATGCCATAATATGTAATACAGTTCTTTCATCGTCTTACAAATGAATGTAAATTTTATGCTTTTATTTATTTTTGTTTGCATTCCCTATAATTATCTCTTTCAACATTTATAACACTATGAATTAGAGCAGTACTACAAGAGAATGTAAGCAAGCGTAGTAAGACCAAGCAATTTGCATGTGTGAATTATCATGAATGTTAATTGAACTGACTGTGAGTACATGTATAAATGATTTGCGATAGATAGTATAAAGCAAAAGAACAACCTATTAGTATTCGTACCCAATAAACTTCGAATAACAGTGCTTGCAAAGGAATTTTAGATAAAACGATTTTCGAATGTAAGGCTAAAACCTAATTTTATCAAATAAAAATAAAGAAATATGAAGTGAAACATCCTAAAATTCAAATTACTGTAAAATCCTAAATAAACATCGGAGCCTCAAGGTAAATTCATCTAAATCTATTTGAAAAAGGGGCACGTGAAAGTTGTTGAAGTACTCCGTCTTTTTAGCTGTAGGTGCCGTGGCGTCTGTCAAAGTCGGAGGCACAATTCAGGAGAGGCGGTAATTTAAGATTTTAACTTAAATGCTTTGGCTTTTTTAATTAGAATATCATGAAAACTGCATATTGTGAAACCATTTTGTGTCATGTGATCTAGGAGAGTTTATCAGTCGGAGTCGAAGAGTCAAATTCGTAAGAAATATTACGAATACATAATTTATGGCATTTAAATTTTTTAAAGATAGGACTTGAGTATGCTATAGGATTCGAATACCAAAATCAAAGTAATTTCAATTCATTCTAATTTTAATTACAATAACTGAATGCTAACAAAATGCAATCTAAATCAATTAACAATCACTAAATAACTCAAATCACAAGAATACATTCGCAAACATTCCTTTAAGATATTCTGGAATAATTTTAAACATGGACATAAAGAATTCGTTTATAACCTTCGCATGGTTTATTTCTTAATTCTCACTCACGTCAGTGAATTACATACTTTTTAATTTAGTCGTGTCGAAATCCTCCTCAAATAAATAACTTAAGCAGTATCTTTCTGGGGTATAACCTTAACATGGCTATCCAGATGAGTTAACTCCTTACCACAAATATGTGATTTCTCCTTGATATGAAAACGGATATGGCATATTAGATTACTCTTTTCATTAAAACCTTTTCCACAAAAGACGCAGCAGTGAGCTTTAGGCTCACCTGAAGGATCGTAAGTTCTAGAATGTTTCTTGAGCTCAGCTTTAGTAAAAAAAATTGGAGCCTACAGTTAGCACATGAATGTGGCTTCTCAAGTGTATGTCGTCTGATGTGCATATCTCTGTTCCCACTGGAGGAAAACTCTTTAGTGCACAAAACACAATTGAAAGGCTTCTCGCCCACATGCACAGTAAGATGATCCAAATATCCATTCCGTTTTTGAAAGCCCTTTTCACAGAATATGCAATGGAAAGCTGTCCGTATTGTTTTGGAATCATGGAGACTTAAATGGCGTTTTAAATCATATTCCCATCTGAATTTTTTAAGACATTTTGAGCATGAGTATAAAGGCAAGTTGAGATGTGTCTTCTGATGTTTACTCAATTGTCCTTTACTTCTATAAGATTTGGAACAGATTGAGCACTTGTGAGGTTTATCTACAGTATGTGTGATTTGATGGTTTTTTAGTTGAGTTTTGTCTTTAAAGCATTTCCCACATGGTATGCATCTGAAGGGTCTTTCTTCTGTGTGAATATTAGTAATGTGCCTGTCTCTATTAGCCTTATTGAGAAACATTCGATTACAAATAGGACATTCGTGCTTCTTTTCCCGTTGGAAATGGAGTTTCTTGTGGTGGGTTAGATTACCCTTGATGGCAAAAGTTTTGAAGCAATGTTCGCATTTATGGCAATCGACTTGTCCGTTGTGGGTTTTCATGTGATGTTTCAAGTTCCGTTTACTGGAAAACGATTTGTCACACAATTGGCTGGAGTATCGAATTTCTTTGTGGATCGTGTTCACATGACAATATCTTCCTGTAGAACTTTTGAAGGTTTTGGTACATTGGCTACAAGGGAAATCCATTTTGTAGTCGATTGTTTAATGAAAAAAAAATATATTGCTGCTACGAAGACCTAAATACAAAATATCATGCGTATTTATATTAACCTAAAATGTAAAGGTATTCATAAGTATTTATAACTTACTACAAGAAATCGGTACTAAATACAAGTTAGAAACAAAACGTTTTATAAAACTACTCCAAAACTAAATTTAGGTAATTCAAATTATTCGATAAAAAATAACTTAAACAGTTTCGGTAAATAAACATCGTCGTCTGACCAAGATTGTGTGATTGCTTAAACCGCCATTGAATGTTTACTTGCTGGTGCAAATTGGCCAATAATTTGACTACACAGAGGTTAATCCTAAAGAGAAATGCAGGTACAATAAACTGACATTCGCATAATGTGTTTTTACGCAGCAGAGATTGACAAGTATGAGTGCTTAAGCATACATTTATACATGGGTATTAAGCACATTTGTGTGAGTGTTTTATCTCATTCATATTATCTTTATTTGCTTAAGTACTGCTAAATGTGTATCACATTTCCTTAAAGCGAAGCAGATTTATTCCGTATTTAGAACAGTTGTTGTGTACATTGAGTTTAAGGTACTTTGCTCTAAACTTCCGAGTTGGCTACGTGCACTTAAGGTTGAAAAAAAAAGAAAACACTTTTGATGACTTTTAAGAAATTTGGTTAAGTGATAAGCTATTTTGGGCTGCTCTTCAAAAGAAGAAAAGGTCAGAAACTAAACAAAAGTCCTTACCGTATTTAAATGAGAAGAAATGTTGTGCTTGAATTATCTTATCATGTATTTTAATTGTATCTCATTTCCATGAAACAGCAATAGAAACATCTACAAATCATGAATAAATATCAGGCATATAAGTTTTGTCCCCTGAAAACGCATTATTTCAGCAATTGATTCTTTATACTTTATGAAACAAAATAAACTCCGTGATGATTGAATGCAATGAAATTTTTCAAGAAATCCATCAAATGCCTCAAATGTAAGCAACCAAACATAAACGGACTGATTCAAGTGGAAAAGTCAATGACTGCATATTGCTATCACGCGTTATCAGTAATATGGTCTAAATATACATATCCATATTATTATTTTGTTCCTTGAAATCAGCAGTATGAGGCCTAGCGGTTAGTTTTTCCAATTAATACTGATTTCACAGAAACTTGGACGCTTTATATGCGTCACTAGGGAAGATTTTGGTTCCAGCCTAGCTGGAAACTGGATGGCGAGCGTTGGAAAAGTGATATATTCCTGGCAACAACTTAGCGCTGATGCTGAAGATATGAATGCCAACGGTAATGGATATCGTTCTCAATATTTTGAAGAACAAAAATACTTTTTGCAACTGTCTTCTTAGTAATAGATTTGAATCTTTAAAGTGATGAGAATGTATTTAATTTCAATTTTAGAGGTATGTGGTTAAGTAGCTGAAATTGAATTATACTTCTTCTCTAATTCTGCAAATATTTAGGTTTCCCGGTCACACTGCTGTCATGCGTTATCTGTAAATTGGTCTAAATATACATGTATTTAAATTTACTAGCATAGCAAATTTCATTTATTGCTTGCCGTTGTAGACAAGAATGGGAGGTGGTGTCATGATTATATTATTCACAGGCTTAAGCTGCAGCCCGACAATCTTTTAAAATACACGATATTTGAAAATGTGCTGGCTTCACATTTACAGCTGTACAATTATCTATATCTATGCAATAAAAGTAAGTTAATTGCTTATTTTTCTTCAAAAAAACTTCCAAATAACTAACAGCAATAAAACAATCATTCAAATTTTATTAAACACTTAGCATCAAATTAGAAAATAAAACAAAAATGGTCAAATGAAAATATGAGTTTATTTTGTTGTAATCTCGGAGAACAGTTTATGGTATTCCTTATTTGTTTTGACTTAAAAATTCAGTAACTTAATCTTAATCGGCATGTTATTTGGAGTCCAAGAGTCAAGTTTAAATTAGTTGAATCGAATGATCTATTCTATAAATATAATTTATAATTTATACAATTCGATTCAAACATACGCAAGATTTGCAAATAAAATAGGATTAGAGAACCACGAAACAGCAATTCACTATATTTTAAATTACAATCGCTGAATATAAATAAAATACAAATACAACAAATATAATAAATAACTAAACCAGCCAAAATACATGCATAAACACTGCTTAATAAAAGTAAGTCGCATTCTGTTCCAATTATATATATTCCAATTTGGAATATAGTGTATAAATCATCCTAAGAAAACAAACAAAGTACTAATTCTCATTCGTATGCATAATCTTAACATGACGATGCACAGCACCAATGTCAAGTAACTCCTTTCCACATACATCGCAAATGTGTGCTTTCTCCTTAATGTGAGAACGGATATGACGTAAAAGATTGTTTTTTTGATTGAAGCCTTCTCCACAAAAGATGCAGCTGTGAGCTTTGGGCTGACCTGGAGGCATGTGAGTTTTTGAATGGCTCTTGAGTTCAACTTTAGTAAAAAATTGGAACCCACAGTTTTCACATGAGTGTGTCTTTTCCAGAGTATGTCGTCTGATGATGTGTCTGTCCCTGTTTCCTTGATAGGAAAACTCTTCACTGCACAAATCACAATTGAAAGGCTTCTCGCCCACATGTGCAATAAGATGATTGAAATATTCCTTCCGATTTTGGAAACCCTTTTCACAAAATATGCAATGGAACGCTGCCCGTATTATTTTAGAATGGTGCGTTTTTAAATGGCGTTTCATATTTTTTTCCCATCTGAATTTTTTAGGACATTTCGAACATGAGTATAAAGGCAAGTTTAGATGCGTCCGCTGGTGTAGTTTTAAAGAATATCTTTCTCCAAAAGATGCGGAGCAGACTAAACACTTGTGAGGCTTTTCTCCAGTATGTATAACTTCATGTTTTTTCAGTACGCCTTTGCTTTTAAAAGGTTTCCCACATGTAGTGCATTTGAAGGGCCTTTCTTCTGTGTGAACATTGGTAATGTGAGTGTCTCTGGTACGCTTATAGAGGAACATCCGGTTACAAATAGGACACTCATGCTTCTTTTCCCGTTCGAAATGAAGTTTCTTGTGGCGGGATAGATTCTCTTTAAAGGTGAAGAATTTGGGGCAGTATTCACATTTATAGTGATCCACCTGCCCGTTGTGGTTTTTCGTGTGATGTTGCAAGTTAACTTTACAGGAAAACGATTTGTCACACTGCTGACAAGAGTATCGAATTTCTTTGTGGATAGAATTCACATGATGATTTTTTCCTTGAGCACTTCGGAATGTTTTGGTACACTTGCTACAAGGAAACTGCATTTTGGAGTCGTCTGTTTGAACGGAACACAACAATTTTATTATACTGCTGCTGCTGCTGCTAATAATGTCAAAATACAAAATTCCGCACGTGTGTAAATATGTGATGTGATAACATGAAACGTTAAGTTATTCATAAATATGTTTTACTTACAAGAAATCCGATCCGTGTGCGTTATTAAATACAGGTGGGAAAGAGAACTTTTTATAAAATCACTTCAAAAACCCAATTTTGGTAACTAAGGAAATTCACTCAACTGCGTGAGTGCTTACATAGTCCTTGAATGTCTACTTGCTGGCTCGAACTGATTGCTTGTTTTTATCACTTCGTTATTTGAGACTACAGCAATAAAAATTCTTACCTAGTAGGTACCTTAACCTGTCACACTATGCTTTAATATAGCAGCAGCTGGCAATATTGACAAATATGAGTGTTTGAGCATACATGTGCAGCTAGTCAACGCATTTGTGCATGTGTTTTCTCATTTTATTATCTCGACATGTTAAAGTAATGATTAACGTGTATCATATTTCCTGAAAAAACCATGTTCACTCCTTATTTAGAACAATTGTTATATACACTGACGAGTAAGGTTCACCAGGTGGGGGAATCAGAATGTCTTCATACTTTACATGAGTAATGCCCTCACTAAGGATGCCCTTTGCTACTTTTTCAAAAAAAACTGATTTTGCATTTGTAGGAAAAAACTGATAATTTTTTCTTTGGAACTTCACCAAAACTACATTAGACTTTATTTTAATGATTTTTGATCATGCAGGACTTCGATAAGCCTCATCTAATATCAACAGATTTTTCATGTAAGCATACCAAAATGCCCACAATTTTCAATAAAAGTCCTATTCACAAAAAGTAAATGCAGGTCAGTATACTACAAATCCTGGTATTTTACCATACCAAGTATCAAGGTTCAAATTTACCCCCACCACATGAGGTTTACACGTGAGTCTAAAATATGTCATCAACTAAAATGAGTCATCAACATTTTAATTACGTATGGAAAACTTATGGATATGAATCAAAGTTTTTTGAAACTGGATTTAAAAGAATGTGGATTAGGGATAATATAAAATGAAGCTCATTATATTCTAACAGGTAGATTGCTGCATTTTTGATGAAAAATTAAACAAACAAAATAAAACAAAAAGAAATATTTACTTTTTTATTACTTAACAAAATAAAAATTATTTATCTCAATTTCATCGCATCGGACTAATATGCGGTAAAACGCACAAAATCTTTACAAAAGCAAGCAAAAAACACTGAAAAACTAGCTGACAGCAATTCAAACTACTTGAAACAATCTTATGCCAGATGCCGTGTAAATGTTCGCTAAGGTTTCTATGATTATTTTTTTAAACCATCACAGTTCTTTCCATAATGTATTTGTGTTATACCTAGTTACATTCTACTGTGGTTTTGTAAAAACAGTAAAGGAAACGCAGAGCTAAAGCACTAATACTGCAGTTACAGACCACCACCAGCTGTTTGTATGCTGATCGTGAGTTGTAGACGTGCATATCTGCATGTTGTCTTCATAATTATAAATTGTCAAGTGCAAAATAATGTGAAAAAATGCTCCGTTTCTGTGATGCTGCTATTTGATTTGCTGTTATGGGTTAGTTGAAGATGAAGCAGTGAGGATATTGTTTAGTATTATGCAGCAGGCTTTGCTGATAGACTGCTTGCTGCTCTTTTGTTATAGATTTAATTTATAATAAAATATATCATAGTAACGGTATACATCTGTGTGTTAGCTGAAGGTCTAACACACTCAAATGCTAACTCTAAGATGGCTTGGCTGTTAATCAAGCTCAAAGCATTACACCCGTTATTAATGATGATGATGACTCATCATAAGTATAAGCAATTAAATGTACATCGGCACCGCAATTTTTCACCCTTCGTACTTGTATTTATGAAAAACCAGTGTACATATGTATGTAATGGACATATTTATATCTTTTAATGCATGAATTAATGTATATACATAAGTTATTATTCATTAAAATACGCGATTTAACTAGTTTGCTTCAATAAACTTCCAAACGACTAAAAGCAATAAAACAATTCTTAAAATTTTATTAAATTCATAACATCATTTTTGAAAATATTCTAACAGGCTCAATGAAAATACAAAAACATGGGTTTTTGTTTTAATTTCGAAGGACATTATAAGGGTATATTTTTATATATTTTGTGCTCAGAATTTAATAACTTACGTTCAGACAATATATCATTAGAAGTCCTAGAGTCAAGTTTAGATTTGCTGGATCCAGGAAATTATTACGCAAAAATAATTTATTAACAACAACACATTATATTTTAAATCAAAAACTGAATCCTAGCTAAATACGACGCAAATACATATAATAAACTAAGTAACTAATAATTAAACCCACCAGAATACATGCACAAACACTATTTTTTAAAAATTCATTCGCATTCTGTTCTAATTTGTATCAAAATCCTGCTCAGATAACCAACCTAATTACTACTTCTCTTTAGTGTGCATAACCCTAACATGACGATGCATATCATAAATGTCAAGAAACTCCTGTCCGCAACCATCGCAAATGTTTGCTTTCTCCTTAATGTGAGAACGGATATGACTCAAAAGATTGCTCTTATCATTACAACCTTTTCCACAAAATAAGCAAAATAATAATAATAAATAAAAATAATAGCAAAATAAAATAAATTCTGAAATATAATACATTAATACGTCCTTAGATAACAGACCCACAATACATAATAATATCCAAGCATATGAAATTGACTTACGTTAAAAAATTTCTATGGACAACAACTAGCCACGAATACCTAAGCTTTAAAGGCTTTTGGAATTGATTTGTATGCAGTGATTTTGTTAATTCTTGTGATGAAGCAAGAAATTTTCTTTCCAAATATCATTTTACCTTGACCAATCAACAAATATTTTTTAAACAACGAAATTGTCTTGCAATCACTGGCCCGAGTTATGTTTACTGTCTGCATTTCATTCACATCCATTTATCACATCTAGTTATATTTGGGTTGCTGTCTTAAACGTTTAATAAACACTAAGTTCCTTTTCATTGTATGTGTGTATTTTAGTTTGGGTGAGTTATTTTGCATACATTTTGCATTTATTTTGGAATACAAGACTTAAGCCCAAAAGTTTTAACATGTGTATCTACTTACATACATTGCAAGACCTACAGTATAAACATGAAATTTCAAAGTACCTGCAGCAGACATGTAGAATTGTACCGGCACATAGACATTTATAGGTACTTTTCATGATTTCAGTATTTGGAGACTATAATAAGAACACAAGCCCAAATATCTTGATATTTTAGCTTCTCAGTTTGTTTTACCAGAACTAAAAACTAGAATGTACATGTACGTATAATAAGCTTTTATATATCCTAAAGACGACGTATGTTCCTAATATTTTCACAATATCATAAATACAAGCTTTTCACTTGATCGCCAGCAAAAACCCATGCACAATTATAATTTTTTGATTCGTGATGTAAGCAATACAGTATAGTGTTCTGTAATCGTTAAGTCTGTTAAGTAAATTGGTAGCATTTTTGGATTATTTGGCAATCATGACGCTTTCAAATTCAAAGCTGATCAATATTTGAAATCAATTGGTCAGCTCTATGATGTTTCGCGCAAAATATTTTAACGAAACAGTGAAACTAAATGCTAGCAGCCAAATATCCCAAGAAAAGGGATGCATCCATGTTACAAATTTTGTATTTCTTTGGATTTTATTAGTTTACTGCAATATGCTGGTTTTCCTGCAACCTATGTTGAAAACTGGAGGGTATTGTACGTTCGAATTGTCCAATTAAATTTTATGTAGTTACTTTATGCCATGTTGATAGCGACGTACTGATTATATTCGAAAGAGGTACATTTAATTTTTGGTAGAAATGATATGACAACAATTTCACAAGCACAAAACGAATTCGATTTGAATAAAAGTTTGTTTTTCGTTAAAGCGGTCCCTTTCTCCTGCATTTGAAGCTGAAAATTGGGAAATGTGTCAAAGATTTGCCGGCCACCTTTTCTAAAGTAATGTATGTGATAACGAACTCTAACTTGTATAGAAATATTTAGTACAGTTTTATAGGTTTAATTTGTTTGTACGATATCAATTGATTGTTTTACTTCAGAAGCTTACCACTGCCATCTAAGATGATCCTGATCTTTGTCTACTCTCAAACTAGTTTTTAATGGATATCGTTCCCAATATTTCGAATAGCAAAAATTCTTTTTACAATTCTGTTCCTAATAATAAAGTTGAATCATTTTAAATGACGACAACGTGCTTAACTTCAATTTCAGGCATCATGTGGTTTGTAAAGAACATTTAGTTTCACTCTTCCTATAATTCTGCTAAATGTTTAAGGTTTTTCAGACATACTGGGGTCATGCGTTTCCAGTTAATTGGTGTAAATATACATGAGAATAAATTTACTAGCGTCGCAAATTTCATTCAATGTTTTGGTATTGTATGCATGAATGTACTGTGGTGTCATGATGATATTATCCACAAGCCAAAGCTACAGCCTGATTTTTTTAAATACGCAATACAAAAGCAAAGTTAAAAGCATGCGGCTTCATTAAACTTCCAAACGAGTAAAGGCAATAGAAAATTCAAGTTTTATGAAATATATAAGATCAAATTTGTAAATATTCTAACAGGGTCAATGAAATTACAAAAATATAATTTCGTTTGAATTTCGAGGGATATAGGTATAAAAATAGGGGTATTCTTTACTTATTTTGAGTTCAAAATTTAGTAACAAATCAACAATCCTAAAGTCAATTTTACATTTCCTAGCAATTATTATGCAAGCAATTTATTAACAACAGTTCATTCTATTCTAAATTAGACTAACTAAATCCTAATACAATACAAATATAATTAACTATGCAACTAAACCCGCCAGAACACATTCGCAAACACTCCTTAATAAAAGTAAGCTGCACTCTGTTCTAATTTAGTTGTATCGAAATCCTACTTAGATAAATTTAAAGTTTGGAAAAAAAACCAAATAGATTTGGAAAATCTGATTTTTTTTTTGCATTTTTTACTCCCTCCCAAGTGGAGTTGGAAACCCAAGAAATGTCAAATCTGTGCCGGATCGATTCTGGAAAACAAATATATGTACCAGATAACCAGATGTAGAAAGAACCGAATCTGAGGTTCTTTTTCCGGATCAAATCCGCCATTTTTCAAAAATTAAGTTTTTTGAAAAATTTGCGCCAATTTTTGCACAAGAATTTTGAATTTCGGAAAACGAACGCTGAAATCAAAATTCTTGTCAAATTTTAACCCTAGGACGCGAAAAAAGTTATTCAAAAACGGTCATTTAATGTGCTTTTTGAATTACATCATGCCCTGTTAAGACTGTAAACGATCGTGGCACGTCGCGCGATGAATATGTTCATCTTCATCACCATGGTAGATTTTGACGGTAACTGACAACCTTCATTTCCGCAGTCACGAAGTGCATGTCATAGACTCACCTGCTGATCAAAATAGATTATTTGTTTTGTTTGCAACGAGCATCTGTTCAGTTTACTTGAGTTCGCTTGGATGATTTTATTGATTTGCCTTCAAAATCCTTTTTGTGAAAAAAACTAAAATTCGTCAAAAGTAAAGAGTGCTAGACAGTAAATTGGAATAACAGTTAGTGTTGTGCAATCTCGAAGGGATCTACATCCGTTTCAAAATGCGTCTGCTGGAAGGAGTGGTGTTCAACAAGGTGTTAATCTTTGCGGTGATGCTTCTTGCTGGACTCAAGCCCCCTGACTCATCTGTAGCAGTGAAATTCTACGTGTGTTCAGCAGACACAAGAAACGATAAGAACTGCTGGAACGACGAAATTCCGATTCCTAATGACCCAGCATAATATGCGAACGAGCTGGACTGTTCAACCCCAGCAAACGATGCTAATCGATGTCTTCGGCAACTGCAGTTCGGCCTAGAGAAACGAGGCGACACTGCTGGTCGTATTCACAAGGTAATGTCAAGGGGTTGCTTGAATACAGCCCAGATTGATTGCATCATGAAAAGTGGCGAAAAGGAAGACCCCAAGGACTGCTACGTGATGACTCAATGGCAGGTGCTTGAATGCCCATGGCATCGCGTGCTTTTTTGAATAGTCTCCAACACTCCACACGTCATGTCCTTTCTCTCTCTCTCTCTTCTGCTTTCCTCACTCTTTGCTGCTATGCTACTTTCCAACAGCAGCAAAGATAGCTCCAACAAAAATGAAATGAACGTTTTAAAAACGTATCTATACGTTTTCGTGTAGGCAAGCGAGAACAGTTGGAACGATGGGAGGAGCAATTGTGATATTGCAGTTAAGATTAAGATAAGTAGAGAAACAGAGCTGCTTTGTGGAGAGCTTGTGTTAGTGTAAATTTTATGATGATTTGACGGTTACCGCTGGGTAACCTTCCTCGTGAGTCTTCCAAGCATGTATTCAGACCTGTGCGAGGTCCTCCAAATAATTTGGGAAGATTACAGAGGTGGAATTTCAAATCCCTGGTTGGAACATTATCATGAGTTTAGCAGAAAAGGATTGGAAAATATTCTTACTGCAAGTTTTATCTGTTTTTATTATATGTTGAGTGCCAAAGTCCGAGCGAAATATATGACAGAAGGGAGCATATACGCAGTTAAACCTCTCGACGAAGTGATACAATATCATATCATAGTGGCATTTTAAGAGAACTTGCAATAGAAGGATTTAAATGTTTTGTTTGCTACGCTAGTAAATTTAATTATATACATGAATACTGATGATCCAAGAAGAAGTATTTTCGCGGGCCGACTCTATTGCTCTATGAATTTTCTCAGTTCGCCTCTCAAGCCACGCCTCCATCCAAAGATGAAAAAAACCAATGAGCAAGTTTTTGTCAAACCAAGTGACTTTTTCGTCAATGCATTTGAAATGCCTGAAACTTGGTACACTGGGGTTTTTGATGACGAGGAATTCAATGATGATAATCTCGTGATCCCATGACCTCATTTGACACGTGAATAAATAGGTCAAACATGTTGGGAAGCTAGTTGGGGCATGAAACTTGGTACACTGGGGTTTTCGATGACGAGGAATTCAATGATGATAATCTCGCGACCCCATGACCTCATTTGACACGTGAATAAATAGGTCAAACATGTTGGGAAGCTAGTTGGGGCATGAAACTTGGTA